>RPOG01002246.1:0-101580 GCA_008086565.1 Thalassoma bifasciatum | reverse complement strand
TGTTGATTTGAATTGATGGAATAACGCAGATGAAAGACTATTTGATAATTTGACCAGTCCCACCCTGTCACAGAATTAAAAAAAAAATCTGCCATTCATGTTTTATTCACTAGTGTTTTCCTCATTTCACTCTTTTCCATGCTGTGTTTAATACCTATTTCTGATTGGTCAAAACCCCAACGATGTTGATTAAAAAAAAACGACCTGCATCATATCAAATGCTTCCTGGAATAGGAGCTATAGCACATTACACCTGTACCCCTTAACACTGGGACACAAACAGCAGCATTAAAGAGTGATGACAGTAACAGACACAGATAAGAGATCAGCCTTAGAGGCTAGAGGCCCCAAAACTGTTTTGTTCTACAATCCAGGCAGTAGTGATGACAGCTGAAACAAAGCTCCAGAAAGTTGGGGCGTTTAGTCAATGGCTACTGGAATTTGGCTTGCCTCGACTCTTAGAATGCTTATCTATATAATAGTCTATCAGATATGTTGTACTACCACGATTTTAAACTGTATTCTATGCCATGCAGCCAATCTGAGCAGCCTCATACATTTCATTAACCACATCTTCTTGACCAATAAACAATAAACTGAGATACTCTAGACTATTCCACATTTTCAAACAAGTCTGAGGACGTCAGAGTTGACCTACCACCATGTACGCCTTTCAGTGCAACCAAAGTCATCGGGAGTGTTAGCTTTGCATTAGTGCTGTACAGCAGTGAAAGACTTTGGACAGTTGATGACAGGCTGTCAGACAGCTTTTCTCCATTGGGCTCTTTCTGCCAAGGTCCACTTTTTGAAATAAGCCACTCTCCACCAAACCAGCTACTCATCCAGAGAAGGACACAGGCATTTTTGACACGTTTGGTGCTAAGTGAACTGAAATTGTGTGAATTTCACTACATAGCACATTATCACATTTGCAAGAGCTGTGCACCAGGAGCAGGAACTGAGGGGGAAAGTTACTTTAGTCAGTGTGTTGAGATGACTTGAGACCATCAGAGTGAAGTGATGACTTTGACTGTGCATGTACAGGACTAATTAGCATTGAATAAATCTGATGTTCTAGGCTCATGCCAAATACATTTTGAATCATTATAAAAAGCAAACTGAAGAAAAAATGGAACCAAATTGAAGAAACATGCCTTCAAGAGACTGATAAGAAAGACCCTGATATAAAGGTAATAGTGAGGAGGAGGAGGAATGTTAACATTAGACCGGGTACTTAGTATTTGAATATTAAGAGTGTGCTTGAACAGAAGTTGCAGTTTTCTGCCTCAAAAATGGAACATAAGATTTTT
Source organism: Thalassoma bifasciatum (assembly GCA_008086565.1). NCBI lineage: Eukaryota > Metazoa > Chordata > Actinopteri > Labriformes > Labridae > Thalassoma > Thalassoma bifasciatum. The sequence continues at coordinate 100,270 of RPOG01002246.1, read as the reverse complement.
GGAGAGATAGCAGTGGTCATGCACATAGATATTAACAACACTGAGATGTATAATGACACACATAATAACCAGAAAGAACATCCAATACAGTAAAAATAGTTTTTGCATAATCTTGTTTGTTCCTGGCTTGTAAAAATTCTGGAGCTTACCTTATGAGGACAAATGGGGGGCGGTGAGTTAAAAGACTTCTCTGGTGTCTGGCCCAGGTTCTACAAGAAAAACACATTATCAGGGACATGTTTTCTGTGGAGGGCGTCCTCCAGCAAATCTTTGGTGACAGAAGTTGCAGCTTATTTTCTATCTCTGGCCATTAGCATTCCTGCAAAATTTTATAGGGGCTCAGTGACTCTCAATCAACTTGCTGTTCTTTTCTGCCTCTTAATCCAAGACCACAGATTTATTGATGATCCTACTTTATATCTTTAGCTTCAAAATATTATCTTATCATACATCATGCGAGTGGGTACCGTAATGTATTTTGTGTCCATTTTTCCCCCTTGCTTCCACGCAGATTATAAATCGGTCTTTGTCAGAAGATTTCACAGAGCATATGTTCAGACTTTGCACACACGCCTGAATGCATTTTTTGAGGTTAAATGATTATCACATTGTTAATACACCAATACATCACTCGGATACAAGAAAACACCATTAAAAAGCAGACGCAAGGTAAGTCAACAAGCCAACAACAGATGGTCCTGCTGCTTGTGATTATGCAAAGAACCAAAGTATTTGCATACTCACAATGCCATCGTGACAAAAATAAGTGGGAAAAAAAAAATATCAGCGAGCCATCTTGAACTGACCTCAGTGAGAAATGAAAAGAGCAACGGGTGAGTCAAACCCAGCAGGGAAGTGCATGGTTACTGAAAGCTTCTTTGGGAATCTACCAAGGGTCTGCCTCCTGGGACAGCCCTGTTGATTTCCAAACAGGTGCTTTCAGTTATGCCCTCACATCCAATTATGTGCCTGTGGTACGTCTGATGCTCCCTGACACTATTAATGGCTGCCTTATGGTATCACCAGGACAGATGAGACACTCAAGTCTCCAGACTCTTAACATCTATATTTCATTGGAGCAGAGAAGGAAAACACCTCACTGACCGAGGCCTCTAAGAGGGAAAAAACAGGCAGGGCTTTCACTGCATAAGCACCACTGCATGAAAAATGAATGAACAAATGGGTCTTACTGGGACGATGAGATTGGTAGACTAAATTTTCCCTGCAGATTAAGTAGGCTATATAACCATGATATCTTAATTGATGTGACAAATAAACCAGAGTTATTTTCTTTGGGGAAAAGAAAAGCTTCTATGTGGGTTTCATGCATGTGAGTTGTCTAATAGGAAACCACATGACCTTGATTCAAAGCAACCTCAAAAGAAGTGACTTATATGATACATTACTGAATGTGAATGCATGAAAAATACAGGGATAGGCTTAGTGATCATGGCATTAACCACAGCTTATACAGTGTGTGGATGAATGAGTGTTGTTCATACTAAAGTGGTAATGGTAGCACAACATTTTCCAAGCCAAAACATTTGATTGTAAACTGAACTTGACTTTGCATCAAGAATACTCTGGGTTCCTAATAATAATGGGAAAAAAACAAAAAACAAAACTAAATGTCATGATATTCTTTGTAATCAGTGAACAAAATCAAAGCCAAATATGCTGTATTTATTCGTAAATCATTTTCTCTTTTCTCAAGAGATTTACTCAGTGTCTAAAATTGCTGTGCAAGAGAAAATTTGCAAGTAAAAACAGGGTTTGTATTCAGTCTTCAACAACTGTTTAATTTGAAAATGCAATTTACAATGTGAGAGAAGTAATACCCACAAAAACAAACGCAATACAGAGCTAAAAAACCCTGCTTGGATCCAGTGTCTGAAATGAAAAGGGCTGTTAAAGCTTGATACCAACCATAGATAATCTAAATCCCTTTGCCTTTCTTGGACGCACTCACAAACACAAACACATAGCAGAATCTCCTCAGGATATAATCACAAAGCCCCCCCCCCTTTGTTTTCTTTTTTTCCTCATCACAATCTCATTTTACTCTCCAAGCAGAAAGAAAACATCACTTTTCATTTATGCCATGTTCCTTTGTCACATAACTACACTCAAACACATACACCCATGTAAAAGGTAATTATTTGGCATTAATTTTTCATCAATAAGGAAGCCATGCCGTTATATGTGTGCTATAACTCATGTTCTGTATCTATACGAAGCATACGTAAGTAGTGCTGTCATGTAGTCAGGAGAGAAATCATGAAAAGAAAAATATGTAAGAGGAAAGCAGCTGACATTTTTCAAATCACCTCTGGTCTGGAACATTTTGCATCTGAACCACTATTGACAAGTCCCGCTGCTGAGAGCCTTGGATTACAGCACCTATTGATGTTTTTGTCTATTCAGAGTGCTAGGGGTGGTTATTGTAACCTGATGAGACCCAGAGAGAATGATGCTATGATATAACAATTTTTGTTTTTTGAGGAAGCGGAAAGAAAACTGAAACATGATGTTTCTGGCACATCCAAGGCTCGCTGATTTAATTTTTCTGCTTTGCATTGTTTTCATTTATTTTACCCTCACTTGAGGGACGTTATTAAACACAAATGTTGCAGATATTAATAAAGTGCTGCATAATAAATAACAAGGTTGAATCTTTGCATATTGCTAGACAAACTAATAGGAAAGCCGTGTTGCTTAGAGGCACAGAGCAAATGCGTCTATGGGTCTCTTAATTAAAACGATAGACCACATTCCCTTCAGTGGACGTCACGTTCAGAATATTGTGATCATATTTCATTGCTGTGTTCCCGGTCATAACCTCTATAAACCTTGATAACTTGACAAAATGTAATAATACCATCATGTTTGCCTTGAAAGCAGCCACAAAACAGTCAATGGAAAAATGCGAGACATAAATCAGGCCAAAATGTAAAAGAAAAAACAATGGCTAAATGACCCATTGGCATTAATGAATGTTCTGCTACATCCTAGATAACTACTACAACTAATAAACACTTTTTTTTATTATGTTTGCTTACAAATAGTGCATTGCTTTAGTACTTTTAGGGCAAATGTGCAATTTCAGGAGTAACCTTGTTTGCCTTAGCAGCCTACTGACAGTTGCCAGGATGCAAAATCTTATTTGGCTACCAGCATTTATCTTTGAACAGATTAACAAAAATCAAATGTGACATATTACAGGATGATAGGCAGTATTTATGTCTTTTATAGACATATTAGCCCATGCTCTGAATAACCTGCCCTCTGTTTCTACAAGTATGTGCCGGATGATATATAGTAGTCTGGTCACATAGAACAAGCCAACTTCCCCAACAAGCCCTGTGAAAGTAAACAAGAGCACTATTCAGTTCTGAGTGGAAAGGGACTTGTGGCACATTTGTGTTTCCAGCCCCATCAGCTCAGCCTGCATTCTCCACACACACAGGGAGGCTTTATACTGTCGTCTTCACCGCTCACTCAATGTGCGATGATGCATTTAGTGAACTGCTTTTCCAGCAGCTAGTTACTGCTATTCTAGCTCTGTTTGCCACCCCAACATTGCCCCCATCCACCCCCCACCCTACCCCTCCTTTCCCTTCTCCAAAATAAAATATAGTTCTCTCAGTGGGATTATAGGAGCCATGTAGTTCAAGGATTATCAAATGCCTTTGATCATGTGACTGCCATGTTTTTGATCTGCAGCACATAGCACCAAATATATTCTCTTTTTCTTCCTCCTGTCTCTATCCCTCTCTCCATGGATTTCCCTTTGCTTGATGGTTGTCTGCAGTGTGAGAAGACCTCTTGACAGGCAGGGAAAATGTAACAAGTGCAAAACACAAGTGCTATTTGTGGTTAATCTGCCTCATGTTAGAGTTTGATTAACACGTTTATGATATGTATCAAGAGGAGGGTGCACATTTATTCTAGCCTCGAATTGTTTTTCTCATGCACATTCAGCCACCCATTTGTTTCATGTTCTCTCCTTTTTGAGGCAATGGCACAGATGTTTTGAGTAAAAGAAAGGGACCATAGATTATTTGCCTTTGACAACAGGAGGTAAGGTTTCAGATGCCTCTACCCTTCATTGCACCCCCAACTGCACCCTGCTGCTGTTCATTAACAATTTCTGAGCCTTGGGCTATTTTGCAGTGTTTCAATCCCAGCATTATTATTATTTAGTGACTGACTTGGACATGCAATCAAAGGGACACGCAATATGTGCAACACTTGTATCCCACAGCAATGCCTTTTCCGTGATGCCCAGTCTGAAACCCTAGAACTGTGCGCCAAGGGAACTGTGGCTCAAATTTAGTCAACATACCTCAAAAAATGTTCTTTATCCTCATTGTGCGATCAACCCCTATTAATGTCATTGCCAAGAGAAAAAAAAAGGACAAATCAAAACAATTATTTTGATCTGGCTTCAAGCAACAGAACATTTCAACGTGAAAGGCACTCAAATCTTGAATCATTATGAGGCGGGGTTTCAGGCAAAAAAGCCCATCAAAAAATGATTGAATATCATTTTAATGGGTAAAACCCTGTGAGGCTTTCATACTGTCTACCTGCCATGTTATTAGATAGACCATGTCAGTCAAGCTGCCTAACACAGAAACAACACACAGACAAGCTGACAAGACATAAGCATGCTGCCTTCCATCTTCCTCCCAGCTTGGCATGTTTATCTAGTCCTCCATGTGAGCTTAGAGCAGCTCTCTGCATATGCATACAGAATGATGAAGGTTCAGAAACTAGTGCCTGGAGGAGGCTGCACATATAGCAAAAGCTCTTTGAAATTGTGCCAGGGTGGGCCTCATTTGCAAAGCAATTTGACAACAAAAGTAAAATACTCTACAACTTCAAACCAAATTCCAGAGATGCCAACTGGTCGGGCTCTGTGGTTTGCTCAGAGAGCAGATTCAAGAGGGTTGCATCCGATGGCTTGTGTGCTTCTGACATGGCTTATTTGCAGACCGAGCATTGCACCAGTGCAATGTCATGATGGCTTTGGCAAGGAAATAGGTGCCTAATTTACATGAGAGGGAGTCCTGGAGGCACACAGGAGAGCTTGCCTTTGACCAAGGTGCCAACAAGCCTGCAGAAAAACAATATAATTACATCCTACAAAGCCACAGTGTTTAGAGCAAACTTCCATTTAATGCAGCAGGACCACATTGTCAGTTATTCTTCCAAATGGGCATGACTAAAACAAGTGGTAATGCTACAGTTTTCTTTGTAATGGTTGTATTTCATTAGTTTTTGCACACATGCATCACATTCTGACTGTGGAGGCCTTCGTGGTGTGTTCATTTTAATATATTCATTCATTTTTCCAATCTCTGTGATTTCATGTAGACTGGGATACAGTGGATTGTTTCTACAACTGCTGTGTTGCTTTGGATTAACAAAACAAGGATTTCATATGCTTTGGGGTTATGATAATCTGAAATATGTAGGGAAGCTTAGCATTGTTTATGTTGCCTGAACAAGTGCTTTCACTTTGCGGTAGCATTTTTAAATTTATTTATTCATTTTGAGAAAGCTTGTGGTAGAAGAAAATAAAAGGAAACATTTCAGCCCGATGCTGTTTTAAATTGACTGCTACAGCTGTTGTGAGCCTTTGTACACCTATGGCATATTTTTGTACTCAAAACAGGATTTATTGAAAATGCTATGTCTTTGTAAACAGTGAGTCACAGAGTGGTTCTGTTTGAGGTTCAAGCTTTTTGACTCAATTCCATGAGGTGCAGAGCATGGCCTCTGGGTGGGAAAGTGGCTGACTTGATTGATTTTTTTTTTTTGTCTGACCTCTAACTAAAGGCATATGTCAGCACCTTGTACACACCTTTACTGAAGTTTGAGCTCATTCCCAATGCTAAAGAAAAACAAGATTTATACCATTTATTGTTATATTTTTTCTGAGCTTGTTTCATTTGATGAGGCCATTCTCTGCTGACTGCAATAATAAAGCATGATGAAGAAAACCATTTGGCTTGTTGTTGAATTGTGAATAAATTAATGTTTTAAATCAGAGAGACATCAGTGAGAATCATATTAGCATGATTTTCTAAAACAATCTGAATTTTTGCTGATTATTTCTTTTACGCAGCTAAGTGAGTCGTGTAAATTTCTTGATTTATCAAGACAGAGGTCCCTTTGGATCAAATTGGATGCGTGATTTGAAATATGTGATTAAAACACCACTTTCGTAGTCTAAACCATGAGCTAACAGAAAAAACACTGTGAAATAAGTGTGGCTCTGAGTTTTGAGAGGAGGGGCAGTTTGATTCAAATTGAGGCCACGAGACGAGAGACTGTGCACTGAAAAGCTCTCTAATCCAGTAATATTTTGGGTGACTTTCTAAGATAAATACTTTGGCATTGTCTTGATGAGAGAGCCTCGCCTCATTTAAGAGTCTTTGGGATCTGGATCAATCCACATGGCGAGAGTCACACTCATACACTTGACCATATAATGCGGCGTGCTTGTCACAACCCGGAATGCATTTCTCTCTTCAAAGTATATTTCTTGGCCTGCTCTCGTCACTCACTCCCTCTAACCAATTTGTCATTCTAAGCCTAGCCTCGGTGCTGCCAGCGCCTAGATGATAGCAGTGGGCCTCTCTGATCCAGGCAGTGGCGAGGGAGCAGGCCAAGTGTTACACGAGCCACTCTGGGACACGGAGCAGGCGCTTCTGCCGGCTGATGCACGCCTCCACGGCCGAGAGGAACTGGCTTTGCAGATGCTTTCAATTCGACACAGAATAGAGCTCATCTACTTTGTGGGGATGTTTGCTTTGTGTTTGTGCACTGCATTTGTGCTTTTTGTGTGTGTTTTGGGCATATGACCATATGTGTGTGTTTGTTAGCAAGAAGAGGAGTCTGTGTGAGCGTACATGCAGATATATGGGAGCGTGACTGTCTGTGTATCTGTGTGTGCATGCATGAGAGGGTGTGAAGCAGCTTTTTTTTTCATACAAAAGACACAATTATCCTGAAATGAGACTGAGTTTTTTTCCCTATTTTTTTGGTTCGCAATTACTGTACCCGCTAAGTTCTGATGACCTACTACTGCTGTGCTGATCTCTTTTAGAAGTCACAGTTTTTCCTCCATTGGCAGACGCTCCTCTCAAGTGCAAGAAGCAACACAACACTGTCGAAAACACTTCATTATTCCTGTTTTAAACAACTATTAATGTCCGTACTCAAATGCTTGGACGCCACTTTGCTGTTGGGCTTATCAGTAACAGTCAACCAATTTAGGACTGCAGTTCTCTCTCAATAGCAGGGGAAGCAGAGCATTAAGTGTATTTAAGATTACATTAGCTACACATTGTAACTGCCTCGCATGGTGAACCAAAGCTTTATTTTGACGAGTAATACCATCATATCAGGTTAACCTGCAAAGTGAATGTTCTATACATGATCAGTGTCACTCTTTGACTTCTTCTTTAAAGGTGCTTTTTAGAAGAAGTTGCCAGGAACAATAGACAAGCCTGCAACTTTTGAGCTGGATGATACAAAACGCTGCATTCAAGAAACAAAAGAACACAACACAATTCAGAAGTTGTATGCTAATCATCTCCTGTTTGTCAAATTACAGAGGAGCTGCTGTGTTTTGATGAGCTGTCTACCCTGCACTCAGCAGAGGTGCTTGGCAGCGACCTTTTAGACCCTTGTATTTTCATGTTGCAGCCTTTTTTCAATCCTGTTTAGGATGAAACTATGCATGGCTAATGCATTTCCTCTAGAGTAGATGTATTTATCCTAGCACGTAGACTGTCACCCACAATTCGCACCCGACAATCAGCTCTCTGAAAATAGACCCCCTCATTCGTGTGCCAGGGAATTGTGACTTGAAGTAGCTCGTTAAATGCCGAGCCTGAGCTTTCTCGTTAGACATTGATACCCATCTCATAAAAAAACAGCAGCCTTTTATCTGGCTGAGCCTGATTCACTTTTTTGATTGGAAATGAATCTGGAAGGTTCCAATCAGTTTCCCTTGTATGAGCACAGTTAACATGTGTGTGACTGCTCCTTCAGCCCTGATGGCAGAGGCATGGGTGATTAAGGCCAGAGCCCAATCAAACCAGCTGTGTGCCATTGCCCCCCCCCTGGCACCGCTTGTGCCAGGCATGTGTTCCACACGACCAGCAGGCAGAAGAGCCTCTACCAAACCCTCAGTCCAGGGAGCTAGGGCCACACATGAACCAGAGCATGTAGGCAGATTGGGGTTTTAGCCTTACAAACATTTTTCAGAGACAGAGCTGCTATGCAAGCAGAAATAATCCCATTGGTTGCGTTAAACCTCAGTGGAGAGTTTCTCTGGCCGAGTAGCAGTCGGCAGCTGAAGCTTTAATGTAGGAGGCAGGGAGTCAGACTGTAGGTAACCATTATTAAGAATCCCAGAGCTCTCTCTGTGTAAAAGAATCCCAATTAATTTAGATAGCCATTGTAACTTATTTATATTCCATATTATAAAACAGAGCATTAACCAGCCTGCTTTTGCTGACATCATACAGTCCTTTCCAAATTATACATTTGAACACCAATTAAAATACCTCAAACACCTTCTTATCTGCATTGAATAATTGCATATGTGATTCATATATGATTCTACAAGGGCAAGCCCTGAGGCTAGATTTACTCATAGTACACACCAAATGTTGCATGCCCAAGAATACAGTCAAAGGCTTTTTTTTTTTTTTTTTAAATCTCAAAAGTTTTCCTGAAATTTGGCAGATAGGGTGTGCATCTTACCAACAAAACATAGCAGATCAAATGTGACACCAAAAACATAGTGTAAGTAAAATTGTTGTATCAGTCTCCCAAACTCAGACTCTCACATTCACCTGAGGCTTGCCAACACACACACACATGAGTAAATGATGCCACAAGATTGTCTTTTCCACTTGGCTCTGGGTACAGTTTTGTTTACATTCGCTGCCATGCTTGTGTGCTGTAACAACCAATTCCTGTCTGCTCCTCTTATTGATAATTGCAAGTATTCAGTGTGAATCAGTCCAGCCAACATTACACATGTTAAAAGTTTACAGTTCTAAATTAGGGAGGCTCCAGTGCAATCAGCAATAGTGATTAAAGGGGTATTAACACTATAAACCTGAATAATTAATTGGTTTTAGTGACAAGTTTAGCATTTTTTTTAAAAACGACCTAGTTAAGACACATGTACAGTCATAATGCCCAATTGTTTTTATTATTATTATTAACTCAATACTCCAGTCCAGAAAAAAGAATAAAACACAACGCAGTCCTACTTTGAATAAATTATCAGACCTTCAACTGATTGTTTCTGTTGTAGAAAAACTTTATAAAAACCCTGTAGCTCTGTGTGAGTATACCAGAAATGTATTTATGTACATCAATATATGTATTCGACAATTTCCAGTTTACCTTTGAAGGCTGTGGGTGTGGAGACCTTTGAGTGCAAGACGTTGAGAATAACATACTGTCTTGAAGACATGTTCAATAACTCTTGTTGAGCAGGAATCAATCTGGAGCCGGCAGCTAATCAAGCTGCCCTGTCAATTTTTACATGTGTTTCAAACATAATAACAGAGCTGCTATGATCACCATCAAATTGCAAATGTGTTACTTTTATTTTTCACTGTGCAGGTGGACATACATGAATTATGCAAATGTACATTGTCACGAATTGCAACTAGGATTGGTTTCGAACAAACTCTTATTCCGCAGTGAAGACCTCCTCCGTGAACCTCCCTGGAAATTGTGCCCTGCCTCCTCGACACAAACCATTTCTCTCTGATTGACGTACCCTGCCATCAGCTGGCCATCAAACACAGGCACATACCAGGCCTTCTAAATACCTATTAGAGCTAAAGGAGGCAGAGGTTATGACCATGGAATGGGGAGGATATTTGTGTCTCTCACGCCACATTACCAACATCTTTTGGAAAAGCTTTATAGATTTAGACGGCAGAGAAGGAAGGATTTATCAGCACCAACACAGAGAAACACATTAAGGGATCAGAACCCCAAAGGTCAATTGTAGCTGTGGGCAGTGCTTTGTTATGGTCCTCTCTCTGTTGCACTGAAGCCAAGTGACACGCGCAAACACAGAATCATACCAAGTGTGTGTGCACATTTGGAAATCCCCAAAACGAAATCTTCCTGTGCAGTTTTGTTGTTCTTATGTCTGTTGTTAATATCAATATTCTTATCTGTACTCTGTGATTGACAGGGTCAGTGCTCATTTCTCTGAGCTCTTTATCACATAAACACAACAAATCAGGATTCAGAGTACCAATGTAAGACAAAATAAAAACAAAATGATATTGGAAATAACATGTCAGAATCTGATCCATTCGTTTTCATCCGGAACAAATGAACCGATGTGACACAAGTCAACCCCAAGCACAGTTCTGTTATTGTAATATCTTTCTTTAGAAAACTGTAACAGGAAACGTAGCTGAACTCTGCCGCCAAACGTCATTTCAACACTCATGTTTTTGAAACCCACAGCTGCGTGTGACATGTTGTCATTAAAACAGTACAGTGTCGCAGAGGATGTAAACCTCTCCTTTAAGGATTTAATGTCTTGTCTTTTTTTATATTTTCAGGATCTGAACAATAGACTTTGTGACTCTGTGTTGTGATTTACTTGTATTTTTAGGGCAACACTCAGTGGTTGAGACAAATCCTTAATCCCTCACAAGATAATAATAATAATAATGTAATCCTTATTCCCAGATGGAACCATTTTCTGAAAAGACAGTTTTTGGCCCTGCAGAGGTTCTATTCAAGCAGAAGAGCAATAGGAAGTTATTTAAAATACAGGGCAATTAAAATAAGACACACTGGCCAATCCTACCACCATGCTAATCCTCTCTGATACAGATGTAGCTATTGTAGTGTGAAAGTTCCTCATTTTACTGTATCTATTGTGTATCAGTATACGTCGCACTCTAACTCCATCCCAGAGTGTATTTCTTTAGAAAATGATTTTTTTCACACACCAGTAGGTGCAACTAGTGATCCGACTACCTAGAAGAAGAAGAGGATTTTACTTTTAAAATACAGAGTTTAGAACACTTTGGGGAGAGAAAAAAGGCAGAAAACGTGGCTGCAACAGCTGCTGCAATGCTACTGTAGAATAAATGCAGCACAGATGAAAGATGATGAGCACTTTTTTTTCACTCCTGGACTTCACGAGGGTGTGAGAACACACGCACATGTGCGCAGGCGTGCACACAGAGGCACACATCCACAAATTCAAAACACTTGCAAACACACGACTGAAGACACGCTGCTTAATGTTACTGCCTTTTCTAATGCAAAAGACAAGCAATCTGAGGAACAGATGGAATCATTCCTCGCCGTGAAAATGGCTCATGACTACAATTAATGATGGCGAATAATCCTAATGAATGCTACACCATGTTCATGATTGCCATCTCGCTATCTGCATGCAGGCTTGTGGAAAATGTTAATTGTTATGCTAATCTTTCAAACGGAGACAAATATAGATGAGTCAAAAGCAGACACAGGAGGCATGTCAAGCTTATGTGCTGTGTATTTTATTTCTTTCCCCTTTGATTTGCTTCCTTTATTTCTTTTTTTTCCCCTTTCTGTACCATTTCTGTTTTGTCTTTCATACCCCGTCTTTTGCTTTTTTGAAAGGCGGTCTCTCTAAATCCAATACAGTTTCACTCAGCGTGAGGCAGCTTCAAAGCCCTGCTCCGTGGTCAGGCCCGTCGATCCTCTCACCCACCTCCTGGTTGTTTAAGAGAGCAAAAGCACAGCAGTGCAGTTTCTTAAACACACAGATCCACAGCACCAACAGAGGGACTGCTGTCTGGCAGAGGAGCCCAATCTCTCTCTCTCTCCCTCTCTCCCCCGCTCTCTCTCTTTTCTCCTATCCTCCCTCACCTTGGACTCTGACTCCCTCTCCCCCTCATTACACACCCTCCTCTATAGACCTCATTATACCCATACACTCCTCACTTTCTCTCTCCCTACCTCTCTCTGTCTCTTTCTCTCCCCTCTCTCTCTCTTGTACAATTTATCTATCTTTGCCTCTCTCACAGTCACTCACCCTCTCCAAACCCTCTACCACCATCATTTACCTTTTTCCATCCCGACTACTTCAGCTGTCCTCGCTCTTCACCCGACACTCCATCCCCTGCGTCCTGTGCCTACCCTTTTTCTCTCTCTCTCTCTTCCTCTCTCTCTCTCTCTCTCCTTCTCTCACTTTCTGCAACTCAATCCCTATCGCCGCCTCTGCCTTTTTCGCCTCACTCTCATGTAAAGTGATTGATGCCAAGCCTGGGCTCCAGGCCATTCCTCCTTTACCACACGCGCAGGACATCATTGCATTGAACCCAGAGGAGAAGGCAGTTCCACCTCAGAAAGAGTTGTTGAAGTGGAGTGTGGCTGTATGGAAGGCTTTTTGGCGAACGAGCCGTGCCCACCCATGTCTGATGGGAGGCAGGCTTGGGGGTCCCCTTGGTGGGGAGCAAGAATTGGTACACTGGAGTGCTCATTATGGCTCTGAAGGGACTGTCCTACGGGGTATCCACAGTTTTCTGTGGCTGTGGAGCTCATTACGCCAGGCAGCCACAAGGCTTGAGGCAACCAGAGGCAGAGAAAAAAGAGGGGAGGGCTGCCCAGATTACCCTTAATCAGAGGCACCTGTAGACAGCGAGCACCTCCCTCCTTATCGCCTTCCGTTAGGCCCCCACCTCTCTCAAAGCGCATGCACGCACGCTCTTCTTCTCTTGCTGCTGTAATTATTGCAATTGCTTCACTTGACTTTCATTCCTGAGCACGGAGTTGCACAGCTTGCCTTCTAATGAGAAACCTCAGCTATGATCCGGAGGTGTTTTTTATTTATTTAATTATTTATTCAACACAGCGTGTATAATGTCAATTATTTAAATTAGTGTGATTTTTAGCACGCCGCGCCTCCGCCAAAAGTCCTACCTACTGTGCATTATCGGCATTCCGCTCCAATCGCCCTCGTCATAATGCTGGATTGAGTTAATTAAGTTTTAATGTGACATGTGAGCCACCAAACTGGAGGGATACGATTCAAATCAACTCTCATTGAAACGGGAGGCGGCACATAAAGTTCATTTACAGTAAAACTTTCACCTCTGCTTGTAAAGTGAAAAGTTAAATGGTTCAGGCAGGGCCTAAAATGATACATGAAGTGCATCCAAACTAATGCGAATAGATTCCTGTGGCCTGGTTCAATATCAGTCTGATACAATCATAGTTTGGCTCTTTTTAAATCAGTAGTAACTGAGCCGAGGGAGTCAAATTTCAGCAGTCTAAAATGACACAAGGCCAACTGCTTTGGATTACATCACTTCAGTTTTTTAGGTCAGCAGGCACTGTGTGAATCAAATTTGGGAGATGATAATCACATTCTCCCAGAACATCACTTTTCTTCCACCTGTAACCTAATGTGGAACTAGTATTCCCCTCCAGTAAGTCCAATATAATCTCTTCCCTGCCTATTTGCATAAGAAGATGTATCACTGGCAGTTGCTTGGGCAAATGTCTGTTTCTTAAGGAGACACAACAAACAAATGTAGACTTTGATGTGAGTTAGAGGATGCTGGCTACAGTCTGTTTTAAGTGCTGCAGTGATGTACAGTAGGGATTAATAAAAACAGGAACATTGTGATGTGCATGACTGAACCACTTTTGTGATTCTCTCCTTCCTCGCGTACCCCCCTTCAGGTGCTGAGACGCTCTTTGAAACCAACTGTCAAGCTGTTGTCTGTGCACGCAGCATACAAAGAGTTCATCCAAAACCTGCACTTTACTTTTTGAAGCGCCTGAATAGATGCGTGGCTTGGCTGTTCATACCACACTTTTTTGATATGTTTGACTCAAACTGAGCAACTTTTGGTTGTATTTTTAACAGCCTGATATGATGATATGCACTGACATCAACTGTTTTTATTGTTATTTAGAGTTACTGTGACACTTTGTGAAAGAAAAGGTACCCCATATGCACAGTGTGGATACAAATAAGATCAGGATTTGAATGCTTCAATTATTGTTCATCTGTCAAATTACATTATTTCATGTCACTAAATGGGTATTAGGATTTCTAAATCCAAAAAGGCATAAAATATAAACTCCTTAGCAGCTATAACTCCCCACCCACATTCTTCTATCATGTCACCCAACAGATTCTGCCTCAATTAAATTAATACGCCCACTGGTTTTAAACTGGTTTGAATTTGTGGATTTAAACCCTTTCCTCAGGCAGACAATTCTCCTGTTTTCTACTAGAAGAGAAAACACTGAACAAAAAGGAGCCCTGTCTTCTTATTCAGTCAGCTGTATTTTTGGTGTAATTCAAACGCAAACAGTCAAAATATTTCAGAAATATCTTTGGAAAATAATCAACAAGAGCCAACTTTTGTTGACAAAAGACAGTTTATCACCACATAAATATCTAAAGAGTCTGTCACTAATCATGAAAGGTGGCCTCATTATTTCAGCTTGATGAGCTGCCACACCTGACAGAAATGTGACACGCCAAACAAAAACAAAAGATTTGAGATGTTGAGAGGCTGATCAGCCTGTTCCCTCGGTGCCCAGTGAGAAGGCTTACTTCTCGGGCTGCACAGTCCCTGCACCATGGGGGGAAAAAATCAAGTTCAAAGACACTGTTGTTTCACAAACTGGAATAAAGTGGTGAAACATTCACAAAACATCCAGTTTTATTCGCGTTTTATCTTTGAGTTTAGTTGATGAAATGGAACCGCCACACATTTTGTTTTGCCTGCAGTGGAAAGGCAAAAGGTGAAAAGAGAAACAAAAAGCGAGGACAGAGAGAAAAAGAAGATGCTTTCAACGTAGACAGATGTATTTTCAATCTCTGTCATGGTCACAAATCAAAATCCCCCTAAGTTTTATGAAACATGTCGCCCCATGAGCCTTCATTTGTACTTCTGTATTCTGTTTGTAGTTGTGAAACTGTGAAAAACTAAAAGCTAAGGGCTTATGACAGCGTTACTGAAACTAAATTGTCACAAATTTCTGTTGCTTACTACATGATGGATTACAGTCATCAGTGTGAAGCCTCTAATCTAATCTGGAGCTGCACTCATCAAACTCCTCTCAGAGGAGGTGTGCTGAACCAGGATCACTAAATATGTCCTTGTTTTCCTTCCATTTCCAGCATGATCTAAAGCTAAAACTGATGTCAGATCAGCATGGGCACTTTTGAAATAATAGACCTGATCTCATTTGAGCTTTGATGAAAGAGCCAGAAAGACACTCATTATTAAAACATCTCAACATGATATTTAAATCCTTTTATATTTCATTGTAATAAAGGTGCTCTTCCCAGATAGATCCACAGATACAGAGAGCAAGAGCGCTCGATAAACAAATAACTGTTGTGCTTTTTCTGTTTCCTTGCTGTTGAGAGAAGTGCTTTCCAGCTTCCACCCTCACCCTCACTTTCAGCTGAACTCTACCTCTAGGACACTTTTTTGCTTCTCCCTCTGCCCACACAAAATGACACACTTGACTTGTTAAGCCTGCCGCTCTGCATACTGCAGACCAAGGCCACAGTCCTCATACCAAATGACACAGGAACATGAACTGTGCTGTAGTGTATTTCTTTTCTTTAGCCTGCCAGTACATTTGTTTTCATTAGATGGGATTGGTCAGCAGTCTAGGCCCCTGTGTCCAGTAATGGAGCGTACGATTGCAGGCCCATTATAGACTCAAAGTGAAATAAATGACGTATTGATCTTAAATATTCCACACTCTTGTGCCTCTCTGAACAGCTGCTACCACCACCACATGAACAAAACATTGTTAGGGCTCTTCTTTAGGGAATATTTAATGTTGCATTGCATCTCACTCATTCAGCGTAACTCCAGCAAATGTGATTCTACAGGTACACACAGTACACATCTTAAGGAATGAAGACCTAGAAAAACAAAGCAACGTTCTTGGTAAAGCAATCACACCTAATGTAAGGTTGTAATGAAAACAAAGTATACAGGAAGGTGCGAGACTGAGCATTAATGAAATTACAGAGCTGGAACTCAGCAGACTCCTCTTGGTGCTGTGCAGTGAAACAGAACAGGACAGGGAAGCAACTGATGCATGCAAGTCACAGTCACAATTACTATTTCATTAAGGAGCTGCTAACATTGGCAGGCGTTCTCTGGCATTGTTGCGGGGAGGCTGGCACGGCACCGGAAGGAGGGGATGGAGGTTTGAGGCGGAGGCTGGGGCGGTGACAAGGGGGGCTGTGGGGAGGAGGAAGGGGGAGCAGTGGGTGGGGAGGAAACATGCTTTAATTTGGGTCATCTCCCAGTCTGCATGGGGTTGGGTGACACAGTCTCCTCTGCACCTAATCTGAGCACACATATGTTGTGCTGGGTATCCACCTGAATTAATTGCCCTAATTATTCTTGATACATGGAGGAGGAGGGGAAGTGAAAGACTGAAAACCTTGTAAAATATTGCATAGCGTGTTTGTCAGACTAAAAGCTATTGCAGTGGCATGCATCCATTTAAAATGATGGCGGCTACCTGTCAAGATGACAGGTTAGCCCTTAATTGATTTAAAAGGGAGATGTACATGTCTAATGTTTAAGTGTGGAGAGGGGTGTGGGGGGGGTCATCAGTCATATCTGATAGCCCAGACTCAATGTTCTCCTTTAAATGCCACCATGCAAAACACCAAAGCAGCTCTTTAGGTTTGCACTGCAAATTTGCTCATGAGCAAAACTACAAACATTCATATTAGGAATACTTCAGAAGATACTTCAAGAAAGGGCAACTTTAAGAGATTCCTAGTGGAAAATGTTTTAAAGTTCTGAAAACTCCTTAAAATCATCATCCCAACAAAGATACATTGAAGAAAAACTGAAGCAGCAGTTGCTATACTTGTTGTACTTTTGTACTTTTGTACTGGTTCAACAAGAATTACAGAACTGCATACAATTAGCAGAAGGTAACCCAGAGTTTAAGATTAATAAATGACAACACCACTGAAGTGACACCACTTTATGACTAATTTTTATCAAAGAAAACACACAAAAAAACACCAAATCAAAGTATATTTTCACAGAGTTGTGGCTATTTTGCCTATGTATTACTATCTCCCTTATCCAAGAATCCATATCCAAATCAGAAATATTTTATTGACCCCTAGGGGTAATAGCTTTTTAGTTATGGCTTCTCCCATTCAAAAGAACTGTTGAAATAAAGGAAAAGTACAAAAAGGTGCACAAGTGTCATGTAACATTGAAATCTAGAGTGAGTGCGGAGTGAACTTTGTGATACTCAGAGTGAGGAATTGTACAGTCTGATGGTCGCAGGCAGGAATCAAAGGTATGATCTCTTTGTTGTGAATACGCTCAGTTTGGAAGAGTAAAAAAAGAATAAAATCAGAAGTCCGTTTGTTACATATGTCAGGACAACTAAGGGCTTTCATTTTTTTTTTTTTTTTGGATGAAGGACTGTACGAAGAACAAAAATTGAGAGATCCTTTTCATCTTCATTCAAATGGCAGCAAATCAACAGCAAAGAGCATGTAGGGACAAAGTCATTGTACAAACAGCTCAAATTGTGGTTCATTACTGTTTATTCCTTAATGGCTCCCGGTTAACTTGACCACTTCAACCATCACAAACCGTGGCTGATGGTGGCTAATTTTTGCAGGTGTTATACAGCACTTTATTCATCTCACTTTATGTGTAACTGGTTATGTTAATAGGATTTCAACTCAATTTATTCAAGTGCTGATCAATGGCATGCAATCCCGGTGCTTCATGCATTATGTATTTTAATGGAACTCACTTGCTTTATAGCTGAATGGCTAAAGGTTAACAGTCCCAATAGGTGGGACTCCCTGAAGACTAATCTGAACTTCAAACACAGCTTTTCCCCCTCCTCCCTCACCACGAGGCAAAAGCGCACAACAACAGAAAAGTTGTTTTTATCACTGCTTCTTACGGCTCATTGGGAGAGAGAAAGGGATTTATTACCCCACATCCTTTGCTCATATTAATGTGACTATAAATGCCCATAGACATTTTACTCTCTGTCGGAAGTGAGGCAGAAAAAAGGAGGAGTTAGAGGTTGGGGAATTAGTAAGTTGGGTACTGGTGCAAGAGAGGGAGTGCGAGAGAGGGAGATATGAATGTGTAGGTGGGGTTGAAGTGAAATGAAAAGAAGGAAGGGAGATAGAAAGCAGGGGAGCGATAAAATCTCACACCAACAACAGAGAGATATGTCACAGTTTTCCATAACTATGCCGCTTTAACTGGCATTTTGATTTCAGAAATGAAAGTGGGTGCACCAGTGAGATCTTAAGCCTCTCGCTGCAGTTTAATATGGAAAACATCCAGGCGTCTCTGAGGGCCCTCGTCTCTCTCTGCTGCCACTCCCTGCTCAATAAAACTGGCATGTTATTCCCTGGATGAGAGTCCCACTGGACTATGGAGGGGCTATGAGGTAAAAAACCCCTCCAGTCCCTACTAAATCTAGAAGTAGAAGACAGAAGGTGCTAGAGACATATTCTGTGAGGGTCACTCTGCGGTTTTCACCTTATTGTATTCTCTGTCATCAAGATTTGCCTTTGGCTTTTGGAAAATGATATTGAACTGACCATTTTATTGAAACTACATTTTAAAGTGCCATTCCTGTCACCTTGCCAAAGAAGAGGAGATTTTTGTCTTTTAGGCAGAAATATTAGCAGCATCATTAAATGGCAAAGGGATGTAAAGATCTGATCAGCAGTTACAGAGGAGCAATCAAATGATGAAAGGAAAAAAAAATGCCTTTTTGGGTGTTTAAATGCTCTGCAGTGAGCCTCACAGCTGGCTTATATGAATATGGATTGCACTGCTGGGACATTTTGCACTATTGCAAGGTAAACAAGCATAAATGCATGAATCAATTCCGAACAAGTTAATGAGAACGAATCTGAGTCGTGCAATCAAAATTTGGCTGCATTAGCTGCCATTATCATTCTGCCATTGTTTCAGCTTCACATGGATGAAAGTGGATTAATGCTAAGATGTACGATTGCTTAGGGAGTAGGGGTATTTGGAGAGGCGAACTGAGGCTTAGAGCTGTCAGAAAATCACTTAGTCGACAAAAGATTCCAGTCAGAAACATGACGTATAACCTGTAAAGAAGCACTTGCCATCAACACAGGCTGAACTGGGGCCAGCCATTTTAACTGGCGCCATCAGTCTCCTTCAGGTAATGCAATTAGATGCCACTAATATCTTGGGATGCTCTTCAAACTGCAAATGCACTTTTGCTAAATAGCACACACTGTAATAACCAGTGACAGCACTCAAGGGGGCAGATTGAAAAAGCTTTTGCATGTGATTGGCTCGAGTAATTGCACATACAGAATGCCAGACTGATAGAATTCATGAACTGAAAACAGATGTTATCCAAATCTATGCTGGCTGCTTTGCTTTGTTGCCAGGCAATACACATCACCTTTGGTTAAAGCTTGCATAGTCAATTTGTCAGACAGGCTTGGGCAGTCCTGAGGTGCAATTAGACCTATGTGGTCTGTTTGTTGGAGATCTGCCTATAGATCAAATCGCCAAGTTCACTACCCAGACCTCAGAAAAACTATTCCACTTGGTGGTTGCATTTTGGCTCAGGCCTGAACCTGCAATTAGAGCTTCATTCCATGCATCTAAACAGAGACTCAGGTACCCTGAAAGCCATTTTTCTTCCCCTGCCAGTGTAGAAAAAGACATTTCTTTTAAGGTAAAGAAAAAAAGACCAACTATAAGATTGCATCTTATCTTTTTTTGCAGGTTTGTGATGCAAACTGCCTTCAGCATCTCCTGAGTCCCTCAAGGTAAGCTTTTGCCATCAGTGGCAACACACTGAATATCTTGTAACAGTAAACATCATCCACACAAGAGACAAACAGCCACCTTACTTAACACACAAACATACAAAGTGATACAATGTGCGTCACGAAAAATGCCAGAGGGCTGCCGACAACAGTAAGTGTATCATCAAAAGTTCATTGAATCACTGTAATCTAAGGCTAAATCTCTTCTCTTGACGGATTAACTGGAATATCATAGAACACAATGCAATACAACTAAACAGGGCCGATCAGGAGCAGCGATAGTGACTATGTATCCACAGAAAGAGAGATAGAGAGACAGCGAGGGAGAGGATCTGCTTCTTGCTCCCACTATTCCCCTCAAGGCAACGTCAGGCTAAATCTTCTAAGGGATTATCCAAGCTACACAATGTTCTCTGTTCTGCCCATTGTATGCCTCTTTAAGCACAATTGATAAATTAGTTATTTGTATTGTAGATGCATGAAAGTCAAACACTGGATTTTCGTTTGAGTCGTCTTGTTTGGGAGGCATTACAAACAACAGGCTGTGTGTGTTCTTCCCCCGCCAGATCCCTCAGAGTCAACGTTCATGGGTCTGTATAAGATTACAAACTAGAGTGAGGTAACTTTAGCATGCCAGAGGGTTTGATTTTTAGTTGTACCTTTCAAATGTGGTTTAAAAGTGCAGAATCTTCAGCTGTGTTTTCGAGTTAAAGGAACGGCAGTGAGCCAGCGGGAGTTGGACAATACCAGTCAGTTGAGATGCTCAGCTAGCCTCATTTAAGTTTGCCTGCCAGCTCAATAGGGGCCCAAATCAGTCTTAAATGAGTTACACATGGGATCAGATATCTCTGTGGGAAGCCCTCTGCTTTTAATTTAAGGTAAAAGAATAGCTTCATTTATTTGTAATTAGAACGGAAAATAATATCCCGCTTTCAAAAAAAATGTATCTCCCCTTTCTCCTGGCTGCTCACTCTTCAATAGTCCATGAATTTTAATTCATTTTGGCAGTTAGGCCAATCCCCCTGTTGTATGAAGCGACAGAGAGTTTTAGTCAAATTGAATTACCCTCTCTGTGTTTCACTGGTCTCAACCCCCAGTGTCCTCATTTCTCCTCCTCCTCTTTTCCTCTCCTTTTTCACATCTTTCGTTTCACCCTTTCACCGCTTCCTTATTTTAAACATTGCTTATTTTCTTCATAGGCTGCCTCTAGACAGCACTAAGTTGTATTTCTGTTTTAACTCTAGTTGCCCCCAGCACATGTAAATGACTTTGGTTCTTGATGTTTGAAGAGAAAAGATGAAGAAAAAAATCCCTAAGTGCAAAATCAAACAGACAAGAGGCAGGATTTTTCACTATTCTGTGGAATGTGTGTCTTGACATGCTCTGCCTTTAATGTTTTCCTCTTTTTAAGTCGTCAAGGACAGTTAGGTTTGGAGGTATTCTTATCCTGAATGTTAAAGATTCATTTATAGGTTTGCATTCGTTGACATTAGGTTTTAAAAAGGACACTGTTAGAACTTTCATACCCAATCAACTTGATGAGTATAGATTTGCAATTGTGTTATCACCTGGCTCCATATGTGTGGCCCTGCACTCTGGAAATAGTCCACAGAGTGATCATACATACATAAGCAACCAGACAGGGTCCCACAATAAAAACCTGCTTGACAGGAAATATCTCACACCAGGAAGTTGGTGGCCCGGTGCATTTCAG
Organism: Thalassoma bifasciatum; assembly: GCA_008086565.1. Taxonomy (NCBI): domain Eukaryota; kingdom Metazoa; phylum Chordata; class Actinopteri; order Labriformes; family Labridae; genus Thalassoma; species Thalassoma bifasciatum. Next base: position 78,671 of record RPOG01002246.1, on the reverse strand, counting down.
GCTGTACGGCTTTATGACCCACATTACACAGAGTCATTCAAGTGACCTCTGAGGTGTTATCTCCAAAAGGCAAACACAGGAGCATTTACTGCCCCTTCCTCTTTGCCAAGGATGCGAGAAAATATCTGACTTTGCAAAGATTCAGTCTCGCTGCATTTGCAAATTCACATTTTCAAGGTTAAATGTTGTATGGAAAGTATGGGGATGATGATGTTACAATAAATTATGGGGATGCATCTCTTATACAGTTCCAGCTCCCCAAAACAGCAATTGTTGGACTGTCTTCTATCATCAAAGCAAGGACCAGATAGTGTGTGCGTTAGTGTTCAGGTGTAAGATTTAGAAAGATCATCGCACATAAAAAGATAAGTAGTAGTTGTAATAGTAGTAATAGTAACAAATCTTAATTTAAAGGTCAGATGAGAATTTAAAATATTAAAAATTCAGACTTTGAAATATGACAGGTTTAAAGATTAGACTGCATCTGCACCTAAATTTTGGTGTGGATCTCTCCGTTCTTCTCTGACCTGGTTCACCAGCAGTAAACCCATTAGAAAGAGAACACCAGATGACAAATACTCTCGGATCATGCTGAGTATTCATCTGCCACATTTGTCTGTGTGACAAAGCATTTCCTGCTGGCAGGAGGGGTCATCTTACAGGGTTACCATGCATGTGGCCACTGTATACGTACTGTGCATGGTTCAAAATGTCCCCTCTTTTGATGGTGTCAGTCATCTATTAGGGGGTAAAAAACGACCATGCAGGGACGCATCCATCCAGTAAATCCCACTGAGGCTTAATTGACATTGTCTGGAGGGAGGCATAGCCCTTTATTTCTTCCCAGCATGTGTCTAAGTCCTTAGACAAGAGGGTTGTGCATTGACAAGTGGATAAAACTCCATAACTTAACCAGAAAGGCTGGACACCCCTGGCAATCTCTTTGTTGTGTCTAAAAATAGCGAGTCCCAACAGTCTCTCTTGGAAAAAAAGCAGAGGCACACTTTATTATTTCATTATTTCCCCCCTTTCCCTGATTTACATGCAAAACAGAAGAAGAGTCATTTTTATCTGTGTGTCATGGCTGTGGCGAGGAGCTGTGTACTGATCCCCCAGCAGAGTAACAATACACAAATCAAGCCCAAGATTCACTCAGTGCATCCCAGCCTCCAGAGGCTGACATGATCTCATGTTATCCATGTTTCCCCTGAAGCATTAAGGCATGTATGCACCATGTCAAAGGGACCCGGACTCGGGGAAGTCAGCCTTTTCAGTCTTTATCTTAAATAATGTATCAGGGAGTGGAATAGAGTTTAATTCGAGGCAAATCCGGGATTCATTGTCACATCATCCTGTGTTCTCATGCACTCACATTCACTTGATGTTTTGTTTTCCTATATGTGATGCATACTTAAGTACTTAGATGTATTTATATATTCCAAAGGAGAAGCTATTCATGATTCTTTATGCATCTGACTGCACAGACTCTCCTACATTGTTTCAGTGTGCAATCTCATTGATGGTTGCCAATGAACTGTTTGTGACCTCTGTGACTCTCCCTCTGTGCAGTCAGCACCCATGGTGAGAGCAATGCAATATTGGACACATGAGTAGCAGCAAGCTGTGCATCATTCATCGATTAAAGGATTTTTTAACTGAGGCATAAAAAAATATGAGTCCTGCAGCTTATATCTACAATAACTAGTTAATGGTAGAAAATGTGTATTTGGAAGGCTACATGCGGAGTTGATTGGCAACCAGAATAGTAAAGGCCTCATGTATCAAGGCTGTGTATGCTTTTACTCCAGCTCAGTTTTATCAAGAAACCCTGTTGGTGGTTCAATTTTCTCCGAAATTTGTAAGTATTGTAACACAATACGATACAACAGTTATCTGATTTGCTGGAGCAGATTCTTTATCTCTATCTTTATCTTTTTGAATTGAAATTAGTGAAATTGTAACTGAAGAGACAGAACCATATCATGAGGAATTGTCCCAGTAACAATGCCCAATACATGCCATTCACTCACTCTTGCAAGCTAGCATTCATCAGTGCCAGTTTTATGTCAGGTATCTATTTTTTTATTATCACAGTGAATATATAGTTTATCAGTGTTTTTCTAGGGTAGTATTTCCGGAAAAGTGCAGGTAGCAGCTGACCAAAGATGTAGGGCCTCACTGTATGTGCTGCTAATCAGCAAATGGGGACTGCTCTGCAAAAATCTAAATGGACACATATAATGTGGTATCTATGGCACATGCTATTGATTGCAGCTTGAGCTGTCATTTTTTTCACTAAACAGATTGATGGATATTTTGCTTTTTTAGAGGATTTATACAGTCCTTCTGGTACCCCTTGCAGTAGCTTTATGTGATTTGCAGCCAAAAATAAAGGGAAAAAAAAAAGAATTCTCCCAACAAAATCCGTATTTCAGCCTGTGCCTGAAATGCTTTGTTGTGGCTGCTGTCTCTTTAAGACTCCCCACTCCCCACTCTCAGTGCCCTGGTGGCCTGTGCAATGGGTGTGCTGGTGGCAAAGCTACAGATAGACCTTGGCCCGCCACCCAACATGTCATTAATGAATTAGGAAATCCTGATGTAATGACCGCATCATTTCAGCTAGTCTCGTGGAGACCTTGTGAAGATCTTGCAGTATCTTTTTTTAAAACTGACATTTTGTAGGCAGATTCAGGGATTTCTGCAATAAATGAATATGCAGCAGATTAGAATTTTGAACACTTTTTTGTATTAACACCCTGTATTGTAACTTTGTATCTATATAACAGATGCAGAAACGTGCTCTGCCCCTTTTAACATAATGAGACCTGAAAGAAGCCCATAGGTTAAGTAGATGGCTAACATCTTAGCTGTCAGAGTTGAGGTGAGAAAAATGAACAAAAACACATACCATACCAACATACAGATTGACTACTGTAAGCATAGTCGTATTTCCTTATGAACAAAACAACATCATTTCTTTGCCTATGTTATTAAAGAAATGGGTCCATTAACCTCAACGTACCATTACGGAACAGCCCATTTGGCTGTTGCAGTAGCTGCATGCCTGCCAATAATTAGCCGGCTAACTAATTGCACCATGAAAGCAAGGCAGGTTCACAACGTCATATGTTGGTTGAACCTCCTGGGAACCCCAATCCAACAAATTCAATTGCATATAGCCACTACATATAAACCGCATTACACATGGCCAGTGGTAATGGTGTGCCTGAGTGAAGATCAAGAAAAAAATAGTTTCCCTGCAGAAGAAATTGACATTTTATTACAAAAATATAGAATAAACTAACTGCTGTTATCAGATAGTCCATCGTCAAAGATAAACAAAGATAAAGGGAAAATTTGGCGGACGATCTTGAACAGGGTAAATGTGTGTGGTGTTTTCAGGTGCAAAGAGGATGACCAGTAATAAAATAAGCAACACGAAAGCTGTTTTGCGGAACAAGCACTGCAGCAACTACAGTAACTTGCTGAATAACTCTACAAGCAGTTGTTTCATGAACTCCAAAATTTCAATACCACACACATCTTGGAAGGACCCAGATGAATAAAAGCAAAGAGCCAAAGAAAGTTGCAAAACTGATGGCAGTGAGCGTGGTTGGAGGCTTCGATTGCCTCCTTTATCACAGCTGTTAACTGAAAAATTCTGTGTCTCCTTAATCTAAATTTGCTGAATAGTTCCACATTGTCAGGTGATTTCTGTGCCACTTTTCTGTGCAACAATGGGGACAAGATATTTTGTTGCACCTTCCACTATAAATTGCTTTAAAAAATTGTCCTGTCATCAGGTGTATTTAATCATGGCCAGTGTTTGCATCAAGGAAGAATTCCACAAAAGACTCCCTAAGGAATTGCCGACATTGGTCGATGTGAGTCACTGAGAGGGTCAAACAAATGTGGTGTGCCTGCGTGACCTTAATCACTTCTAGGTCCATCCAGGCTCGGATTTCACTTGTGCGCCTTCTTTCAGGTCACTGCCTCAAAGTCAAAGTAGGGCACAGTCATTATCTGAGGGAGCATAACACAATCATCCACACAATACAATAGGGTCGGCACAATTCACCCAAGTGCTGTCCATTACCTCTGGGCTCGAGTGCATGTGCTCTATCATGAGGAGCAATGCCTGCCTATGTGTGGAGCAAAGGTAATATAAGTCGTGATTTTGTCTGTAATACATGTACAGCCCTCCTCGATGTTTGTTTCGCTTTACCTGAGAATGTAACCAACCACAGTGAAACACAGGCAGAGGAAAACTGTTTTGGAGGAAATATAGTGGAAATACAAGGGTATAGTCTGTAAACATGCGGTCTCCATAAATATAAAGTCAAGAAAAACAAAGCAAGGAAAAAATGAATATGGGTGTTCTGATTCATTTTTCCTCACATCAAATCAGCTACACATTTCATTGTGAAAAGAAAAGCTTCTAACTAAAATGGTTTTGAAAGCAACCAGATTCTTGTCTCGTTGGTTTCACTTTTAAAAGACAGCACAGACACTTCTCTGCCATCTCATGAGAAGCTATAAATGAAGGCAGTTCTTTTCAGTGAAAAGGTTCTATTACAACCAGGACATGACTGCAAAAGGGTGTTAAAAATAAGGGGTGTCTCAAGGGGTGTGTAAAAAGCACCAATTTCCCTCAAAATTCATGGAGCAGCATGACGTGAAGCCATTTCACTTCATAATGACTGTCTGACCAGTCAAAGAAACAGAGACCTCTGAAAAAAATAAAAATAAAAAGAAGAAGAAGAACAGTCAAAATGACGTGATAATATGTCCGACTGATCTCAGGAATGAGTTGCTGCTCTTTTTGAAGACTGCATGCACATAACTTTTTAATAGATACCACTGAATATTGCAGATATTATTTAGGAAGACCCATCAAAATATCTCTGATTCTATTTCCTTTCAGGTTTCAAGCTCCAGCTAACCTACTGCTTTATTGTGAAATACGATACAAAGCACTTTAACTATGTTCTCCTTTGCTGTCTGTACATTAAGAGCCTATTCAGGTACTACAGCTAGCAGAGCATCTGATGGAGAGAAGTGATTAGATTGAAACCTTGTTAAGCCCAGAGATGTTTTCTTTTGTTTGCTGTGTAAGAATATAATGCGGCTTCCACATTAAAAGCTACAGTATCCTTACATTTTTAAAGGTAGAGGACATGAGTTTTTAAAATAAGCTGTAAAGTAAGTGTTACCACCATCTACCATTAAATTTTTGTTCTTCTCCATCTCTTTTACCTCACTAATGGTGCAATGCATACCTCCTGGCTGATACACTTTCATAACACATCACAAGCACGTTGCATGCAATGCATTGCCGTGATGAGGGAGCGCTTCCACAGCACAGTACTGATGACATGGAGGAAGTAATTACAACATTAATCATTGCAAGTATGACACAAAGATATCAAGCTGTGGGTGTAGTTCCAATTATAACATATAACATTTGCAGTCCTCATACAAACTGCTTTGAAAGTAATCAGATATTCACATTTCCCTCAAATGCTCATTCCACAGTTTTTCTCAAGCATTCACTTTGAACACTCTTCTTGTCTCTGGATGAAGGGAGGGCACAGAGAGGGAAAAATCGACATGTTGTTGTGTATGGGTGGATTAACTTTGCTCTGTGTACATGTTTGAGCAGGATGCATTTGGGGCCTCCGCTTGTCTTTTGTGTTTCTGCCCCAGATTGAGCTTGACAGCTATGCACAATATCCTGTTATAGAACACAACTGCACAGACAAAGAGAGGAGAAACAGCGTACAAGGCTTCAGTTAAACAGTCCTGCAGTACGTGCAAACCTTTCCACAGTCATCCTACTTATGTCATGAGAAGTACTAATTAGTTAATGGGCTGATCTCATTAGACAAATGCTTTTGTTGCAGGTGTTCAGGCCAAGTTGAGAAGATTGCCGAAGGCTTGAGGTTAGAGAGGTGGGCTTAGGAAACCAATATAAACGACTTAATGGCTTATATGCAGTCAAGCTTACACACTGCATGTGATCGGAGGTACTGCATTTGCCACGAACATTCAAAAGACATGACACATGAACAGTCAGAAGACATGACACCGGATGTTTGATTTAGTCAGCTCCAGATGTCAAAAAAATTAATACCTCAAAACAGCAGATTTCATTTGTATGCATAAGAGTTCTCTTTCTTTTCCTTCCATCCTTTTCTTCCCATCTCTGAATTTACAACATAGGCAAGACAAGGCTTGCTTCTGTCAGTAGTAAGAAGAGGTCAGCACACTCGCTGTGTCAGCCCTGAAGTGTTACAATTACCCTGGAGTAGATTTCCGGGTTTCATGGTGTGTGTGTGTCATCGTGTTGAGAAACAGGCAGCATCAAACACAAGTACTTATGGAGATATCACTCATGGGATGCCTTCTCACGCCTTGATATGGTGTGTCCACTGCGCCAGAACAGTGGGTGTTTGAAATGCAGTGATTAGCACAGTGTCCAGTTAATTTTAACAGGGTTTGCAAAGAGACTTAATCAGGAATTAAGAGTCGGCATCTTCTTAAAATCGCCTTCTTTACGCATTTGAGGGGGGATACTGTCAGGGTGGAAAAAGGCAATTGTCTGCGGTTTCTCGATTATCCCCTGCAAAAGCCTATAATCTGGCTGAAAGTACTTAAAGAGTCAAGCAGCAAAATAAACAACATTGATTATCATCCCACTGTTCTTTTTTTCTTTTTTCTCTTCAAAGTGGACCAGGCAGGGAGGGAGGGGGCGTGGAGGCTAAGGTTGCACCTTCCCCCGTCAGCGCCATCTGCTTGGGCAAATGTTAAGGCAGGCTAAATACCCCCTGAGTCCTCTGTTCAAACCAGATTATCAGCTATTCTAAGGAGGCGAACGAGCATCTTATCGTCTTCTAATCTCTTTTACAAAAGCAAATCAAGAATTCTGAACAGGGATTACTAGGATTACGGAGCACACAGACATGGCCTTCCTTGGACAATGTCTTAAGTTGTTGCCTTTGGGTCGGCTCACAAACATCCAACCACTGAATCCTAGTATGACATTGTATTTAACACTTGTCAGTTTTCTAGGAATAAGATGGTTGTAGGGATGGTTGATTTTTAGACCAGGGTCAACACACTGTTACAGAAATACATCATGTGTAGCCCTATGTGTGTTCAAATCAATTTATTTCTTCACATTGGAAACTCATCTAATTCAGATCAGAAAAGCCTCCACTTTGCTTAATACTGACAGCGTCACAAAGTGTTGAACAATGACCCACAGTGGAACGTGGCTAGGTTTGAAAACTGCATTTATTAGCTCCAGAGGCATGATGGATTGCTGGACAGGTTTTTGCACTGTATGCTTCAAAGGGGATAAAATGAGGGACAAATCTGAATGCAAACATCCTCTATGTGGCTGCAGCTTAGCTGCAGATGGCCACAGAATACTGATACATCAACCGTGACCTGGAAGCTGACATGACAAATACATTTTGCATTTATCTTAACTTTTTTTCCTTTCTTTTTAATATTTCCGGGGAGGATTAGTGTTAAATCTACATGGGCGAAACTAATGTTGGAACAATGTGATTACGTCAAAAAGGAGAGGATTCGGGGAAATGCTGAGAGTGAGTGTCTTGGAAAGATCGCATGTAAAGCTCACTTATCCTGACTGTAACCACTGAAGTTACATTTATTAAACAAAACAATCAAGCACTGACAAAGCACCAGTAACCCCCCACCCCTGGAAAAAAAAAAAAAAAAAAAAACATTTGCATGGTAGTAAAAAGTCAGGACAGTATTTATCCCTGTTCAAACAACAATAATAGACTCCTCCATCTTTAGAGATTTTGGGGAAGACAGCGGCACACTAACCGTCTTGCAAGCAGCAGCAAACCATATGCTCCTTGCACACCATCAGCAACAACTACTGTTTTAGATCACACTTTTAACAAGGAACAAACAATTGTACAAGCAATCGATGTTCCTCAGATCCCCGCTCCACAGTCACACCTCGTTTAATCAACAGAATTGTTTTCAATGAAAACAATCTCCGGGCTGTAGAGCTACTCAGTGTCTCAGAAAGAACCACTCGGCGGGCTTCCACACTGATTTGATTGTTGCACACACAAAGGTAGCTCGACCACCGCAGCTATGGGGGATGATTGAATTATTCAGTTTGGCAGAGATTTGGCAGCAATTGTGTGGAGTGTTGCCTTGAGTGGAGTGCAAGAGAAAGACAGCATTGCCTTGTTTCCTGCACCACTGCACAACACATGCATAAATAGCCTCTGCTTAGACAGTCAGGTTTTGCTCCAGGACAGACTTGAATCGTACACTGAACATACTCGCTGCTTGGCTAATTGACCTGCACCTCCCCATGGATAGTTAATTTAAAACACGTATTGTGTTTTCATTTGGATATTTAAATACAAGGGATGTTTTAATGTTTTAACAAAACTACAACATGAATGTCTGGAATCACTCTTTACACTCACAATCCAGAAATATTATGAAAGGATGGGTGGAATAACAAATCATAACGCAAATCAAGAGGTTGCCAAAAGATAAAAGATATCTGTAAGCACTCAAAATCACCAGCTTATCAACATAAAAATGCCAGCATCCTGCTCTGACTGCTCGATACACTTTGCTTTTCAGAAGTAAGCTTAGAGAGCCTCTGCAGCAAACTCTTATTCTGAAAAGTCTGTTATCTACAATTGACATTCTATACTGTCTGCAGTGGATGACTGGGGATTCAGCAGAGAATGTGACTGACTTGTAAAATCAATGTAACATGAAGAAAAAAAGGGCTTGTACCATCTTGATAGCTCCTTTGCAGTGATATCCACATGAATAACAAATATGTTCTGGTTTTATGTTACATCTATCAGAGGGAGAGTCATATCCCATTGAAAGGGGAATAATTGATAGAAGGAGTGAGGTACTGATTGCACTGATTGAAATCTCAAGGTTGTGGAAAGTCACTGGCGCATGCACTTTCTTTTATATAAAGCAACTTCATATGTGAAACTGAACCATGTCTGAGGCTTCTTTTTTTCATAGATGATACCAAGCATGTTTCCTCTGTTACCGCAGAACCTATGAAGGTTTTATACCACAGGAAACTGCTGCAGTCAAGCGCTACGGAAGAAGCCTGGAAGCCATTTTGTACATGATGAAAAAAAGAAATTGAAAAACAGAGTAAATAATACAATTAATAAACGCCATATGGATAGTCTCAGCTGCACAGCACAAAGAACTGCCTCATGCAAGTCTGAGCAAGCTCCTGTGTGTGAGGCTCTGCTTTGTCCATCTGCAGATACATTACAGCATTAAATTTAATAAAACTTACTACTTCTAACTAGCTTCCTGGCTTGTTGGATGAAATTGAACCATTCAGCTTCATAAATCATGAATCAATACGTCCGCAAAGGGACTCTGAGAACACTTTCCTCAGTGACACAGTGTAATATAACCAAGGGACAACCTTTAAAAGACACTTTATAGATGATAAAAAACTAACTGGAATGCACTAAATGTGAGCTGACCAAAATCACAAGCACATGCTGAGGGCTGTAACAACTGCACAACATTACGTGAACACAGGAGCAACAAAACATCCTTCAAAGAGAAACTGTAGACATTTTCTGCTTCAAACCAGACCAGGAACTCAAGCTTCTTCTGAATATTTTTTTTCCCCTTTCCTTCTATCTCACCCTTGACTTTGCACTCCTAAGCCTAAAAAACATCCATTCATCGCCTACTCTCTCTTTGTGCACAAATGTCGGGACTCATTAAAGCTGTGGCTCTACTTTATTTTATTTATTTATGGCTCATTTGAAAACACTTCATTAGCTAATTATGCATAACACGAAAAAAATCAAATCATAATTTATGTAGCTCGAAGAGCAACAACTACCTTGTGATCCAGCCAAGCACTGTGTTTTTGAGTAAGGATACAGCATTTAACAGGTTTACAGTCATCTATTAATAGAAGGCTGACATTTATGCACTCTTTATATGAGAATATTCCACTCGAGTGTGCATCACCGTCTCAAACCACCAAGGATGCTTCCCCCGAGGGATCTGATTAGCTCTTTCTCAGTTTTAAAATATGAAATAACTTTGATAAGCAATTAAACATTTTCTGTTGTCTCCACTCAGGCTTTGTTTTATGCCTTTCAACTCTGTATTTTTGGATCAAATCCGTATAAACACTGCACAACACAGTGTTAGAGTTGTGCTTATTGTACCCTCTAGCATCAATCTTCCCCTCAGATGTGTAAAATCCTGTTTGTGCACTACTGTACATCATAACAGCAGGGTTATCATTATCAAATCATCATTATCAGCTCTCATAGAAGTGAAAACCCTCACACAGAGAGAAGAAAAGGGAAAAAAAATAAAATTTGTGTTGTTCCAAAAAAAGCCCATGTTCTGCTGTTTTCTGTCTGCACACTTCAAAGGATGTGCTCCCACCAAATTTCCATAACTTTTTTTCTGTAATGAGCGATGTATGTCTTAACCATTTCCAGCTCTATTTTCTTATTAAGAGCAGCATTGTTGCAAAATGTTGAAAAATTTGTGTTGCGACGGTTCTTCCTTGGCCAAAATGAGACAAATAATGGCATCCAAACCAACACAGCTACCATACTCCTGCAGGGCACAGCTTCTTTGACATGCACTAGCAGCTACAAACTAATTGTATATGAGAAAACAAATGAGCACTCTGCAATATTGTTTTTGCCTCATTTAAGTCTAGCTTTTCTAACATAGTAGACACACTATTGTGTGCATAAATCTTTAGAGGTATACAGCAAGGCACGTATAAAACAATGAATAAGAAGAGTCATCAAAATTTGCAATACAATGCAAAAGACTTTAATAAATTTCAGAAGCGCACACATACATAAACAAAACATTTACAATTTTCTCCACACTGGCAAATCAAAGTCAGTTACAAAGATCATGTAAGGTGCATATTGTTCTTCACATTGAATAGAAGTGAGGTTGTCTGTCTCCCTTACATGGACAAAAGCTCTCCCCGTGTACGAGTAACTTTTTTCTCTTTTTCCAAAAGATCAGGCAAAATCTAATTATTACACAGTGCTAGGATGCTATGTATATTTCATACTGTGGCTCCTACGCAGTAGTGAATACATTTGATACCATAATTACATGAATATACCTCCTCAATAATAACAGCCTGCCTCACAGAGAGGTAACGCACATAAAATTAAAAGCTTTAAAATGGACAAAGTCTGCAGGACTTTGACAGGACTGGAACAAAATCAAAAAGGCTTTCTATTCCGTGCAGTAATTTCATTAAACTATATATAGTTCTCCAAGCGATGGGAAACAGCCTCTAGTCCAGTCCATCTGTACATTCCCAATTAAATAAACAGACTATGTCCATTTTAATGGCTCTTATTCTATGGTTATATGTATGTACTGTGGGTGCCTTTAAGGCCTTACCTATCAAAGCAGTCTTTAGCTTACCAATTAACAGGACTATTGAACAACAATGCTGCTAACCCATCAAGCCAGTAACTGGTGTATACTGCAGAAAATATTCTAGTCAGAACATACTGTACCATAATGAAGCTATAGGTGTAGAAACAGTTAAAGTAAGGTGATGCTTTGGAAAGAAAGAATGTTTTAGTCGAAGTTAAGTGCACCATAGAGGACTTTCTGTCAATTGCTATCTTATTGCTGTTTTTCGAACTGAAGCCTGGATTACCTTTTTATTTTGGATTTGAATGTTCTTCCTATCACATTTTTTTTTGTCAGTGTAAATAAGTGCAAAAAAATCAAGTCATTTTGCTCTAAGCCAACTTGTATTAAAGTCTGCCTGAGGATTATTATTTTTTTATACCATCTGGAGTCATTTTAATGTGGATCTCACAGGTTAAATCACTTCTGAATTGAAAGTGACATACAAAAGGTTAGGCTTAGTGCTCTTCAAATCTGCCCTACATAAACAGCTTTTGATTATAACCCCAGCAGTTAGTCCCCTGTGATTGTGGCTTAGCTCAAAGTATTAAACTTGTCCCACCATCTCCCCCCAGTGTAATAACAGCACAGCGATCAGTAGCACAGTTGTAAAAGCACTACAAATGTGGTCGGAATTGTGGTGCCATGCAGATTTCTGTGACATTTGCCACACTCTGTACTTGCAATGCGATCAGTGCCTCAAAAGTGGGACAGGGATAGGCGAAAAGTTGACTGAAAAAGGTTCACTGTGATACGGGCTCAGAAATGTACGCCTACATGTTGTAGGTGCTGCAGCATAAATACATTAAAAGTCATTTCTTCCATGAGCAAGCCCAAAGAGAGTGAAATAATACAAAAAAATCAGAAAGTAAGAAAATAAAATGGCCACCAGGCAGTTTTAAAAACAAGGCAAAGAAATGGAATCAATAAATATAAACACCATCAACTCTGTGATAGATATACATACATACATATAAACATACTTTACAAATCTACTGACTGTATTTGACACCTATTTTACAGAGTGGGTGCTTGAGTGGGACATTTTTCGAAAAGGTTCAGGGCTTACAGTATCATCCTCACTGACACAGGTAAGTAATAGCATAGGACTCAATAAAGCATTTCAAACTTCCAACAGATTCACAGGTGGAGCTTTGTCAAGATTCAGGCAGGCAACATGAAGCGTCTCTCTTTTCTGACATTTTTTTCTCTCCTCTCCTTCAAGTTCATCTTTTCTCTCGATTGTATGAAGAGGTGGGGTTTTGAGGCTGTAGAGACAGTAAAGTACTTGTTTCACCTCTTCAGTTCTCGCCTTCCTTCCTTCCTTTCTCCCTCTGCCCTCTTTCTTTTCTCTTTTCTCTCTGTTTCTCTCTTTTGGTAGTGGGAGCTAGAGATTGATTTTAATCCTGTGGGAGCGAGCTGTACCTGTGCCACAGAGTGTGCCATAGTGTGGTGGTTTCAGTGCCGTCTCCTGAAATATAGAGAGACAGACAGATATAGGGAGATTGTAGTTACAATATCATTGAGCTCTGAGCAGCCTGAGCTGTAGCCTTATCAGTGTGAGGCTACACCGAACACTGAATGAAAAAAATCTCTGAAGAGAGGATAAAAAAAAGCATTCTTCAAGGCACGGCTGGCAATCAAGTCATTATCTTGTCAGGTTTCCTTGAAGAATGCTACAAGTGTCACAAGCTTGTGCATTTTTTCCTGTACTTATCAGAGCATGCAATCACATCCAATTATCACTCCCAATTTGTCTTTTTGTCTCCCACCACACTAGTGCAACACTCTTCATTTCCCCGCAAAAAGCCATTTGGATCAATTTAGGCCCACTCTTTCTTTCGGACCCTTGCCAGTAGGTCCTCTGATATGTACAGAATATGACATTCCTCAGTAGGTTTCTGAATCAGGAAGGAACTGACCTGATAGTGCTTCCATTTGCAAGGCACATTGATCACAGATGCAATGACTCAACAAACAGTAAATAAATAAACAAAGCACACAGACTAAAAAAATGACCAAATAAAACAACACGACGACATGATCAGCCTCCGAAATGTAATTCTGGTGTCAGAGTTGATTAACATGCCTAGTTAGCCTTTTAAAGTAATAGTCTCTTCTCTTTGCTATGCACCCACAATGAGTCAGCACCAGCACTTTGTCATCAGACCATGGGTGGCTAAAGTAAAGAGCCTGTACCTTCACCCACACAAATGCATGATGATATGCAAAAGTGCAGTTCACTGCTGCCCTTGTTATTCAATGCATTTATAATATTACCATTTTTTAAAGATAATACCATAAATTGCATTATGAATAAGGCATTAAAACAACACTTGTGCTCTGAGGGGTGTTTAATCAAACTGTAAAGCATGCTTGTGCAACCCAATCCAAATCCAACTGCTCTAGCAGTTTTTTCCTGCACTGACTCATACGCGGTTACTGTTATTTAGCAGTGACCCTCTATGATCTGCAGCCCAAGAATTAAGGGCCAAACAAAAGGATGTATTAGCCTTTTTTTCCCATCTCCTGCATATTCATGATGATGATGTCTGAGATCACTCAAGCAGGGTGGTACTCATTTGATCTGCCTCTGCTACAGCACACACTCTCACCACAGCTCCTCATCACTGGAGGCAGATTGACCTCTAATATCCCAGGGTAGGGGTTAAAAGAAAATGATGAGATGCGTAAAAACTGAGAAGACAAGGGAGGGAGAGGGAGGAGGTTTTCATTTGCAAATATGGCTTGCGCTGTATAATGATGCCATATGGTGGCACAAATCTGCAGTCTCTGAAGTATTTTTACAAGCTTTACTCTCTATCAGCTACAACTCAAAAGTCCCTGAAAACATTTCAATGACCTTAAACCATAATCATCTCCTCCTGCGTGCCCTCCCAATTGTTATTCTATCGGCGGGCTTTTCGTCTTTGCTTTATTTTCAGCTGCTTTAGGTGTGTGGGAGGGTGTGGGGCAACGAGAGATCACTGTAAAGGCACTAAAGCACCATCTGTCACTTTGATGAACAAAAGGGAAAACACGAGAACCTGGCTGTGATCTTTGCTTTTGGACTTGTGGTATTAGGTTTTAAAGCTCAAGGGAGACAGAATAGCTGGCATTGACCGACAAAATGCAGCTTTTGTTTTAACAGCAACACTTGAAATGATCTCTTGAAATGCTGGAGTGCTAAAATATTCTCTTTTTTGCCTCCTCAGATGAAAGCAACAAGCACCCTTTTTTTTTCTTTGTAGGGGCGGCTTTTTTTAAGTGTTCTTCTTTGGTCTTTGATAAAAGATTTTTCTAAAGCAGAACGCAGATAAAATCAGGCAGAGATGAACTTATAACGGGGCCTCAACAAATAGTAAAGCTGGTCATCTATTGTCACATCACTTTTGATTCTGAGAACGTGACTCACCTAAGGATAATACGTGGCATTAGTGATAATCTTAAAGGGAGGCTGTCTTTTTTTTCCTCTTCCTTATCAGCCTTATTGGAAAGCTAATTACGGTGATTTTAATCATACTGTATTACTAGTGATTAACCCTTTAGTGCATTTAATTAACCTTTGCAGCCATGGATTCTCATCAGGCAAATCTCTTACTTTTTTTTCTGTGACACAGGCTTTAAATAAGCACACTTAAAACTGGTGGGAAATCTAATGTCTGAAGTGGGAGGCATCACTTTTCATTTGCTCAAGGGGACAGCAGAAAAAAAAAAAAAAGAATTATCAGATGAACATTATTAAAGATATGGTTGGTGAGAGGAACCAACAGGGATGCATTTCTCTCGATAGAATTCAAACTGCTGGCATTTGTGAGAGGTGTGTCACCAAAATATGAAAATGTTATGCAGAAGACTTGACCTTTTTTAAAGGTAATGAATAAAAACACTTGAAAAAAATCCAGTGTAAACGAGGCCCCAGGATTTGGTAGGAAGTTTTCTCATCATAAATTCATTGATTTTAAATTATTCCGACAAATGTACTCTGCTCTGATCAACAACATAAGTGAAAATCAATTTAAACCCTAGATGCATAAAATTCAGATATTTATTCCAAACAGAAGAACACGTTCTGAATATTTCAGAATATTTCATGGCACTCACTAGTAATAAGGGGGTAAATCGTCCTGACAAGTCGTCAGTGTGTCGTATAAACACATTATGAATTAAACCTCTAGTACCAAGGGCATGTTGTAAGCTTACGTCTAACATACCATGGCAGAGCATAGCTTTTAACCACGGTTTTGAATAGGAGGTGCATGAAGGAAATGACTATCAACCTTGTGTGGGTGTCTCCATAAATTACACTTAGCATAATACTTCATGGGATCAACAGTCATTTACCAAAACTCTGCCACAAGGAATTTTAATGCCTGCCGTCACACAAGCACATACCAGGAGCAAGAGAAAGCAGAAATTAACCAAAGATCTGAAAAACTGTGTGCAATATGAAGCTAGACACAAACAAAGGCAAGCACCTCATCAAACAAAATCAATTATTGATGCAATATCATGAAAATGACCCAGAATCAGATGAATGACAGTTGTGATAATTATGATCAAAATAGTAACCAAAAACAAAAGCCAGTGCAACTAAACAATAACCCAACCCTCAAAATAATAACAAACAATAAACACAAAGTGAGGAAAAAAATAAAATAAATAAAAAGCGAGCAAAATCAGGTACATGTTCAACACTGAATGATATCCATACAGGCAATTCTGAGTGAATCGCGTCCTTGTGCACTAGACTACCCAGTGCTGGTTGGCTGCATTGTGCTGTTTATATCACTCAAATGCTATGTATCTGAGATAGAATACTAGCATTTTTAATGGCCCTTTTAAGACAAACTACACTTTATCACAGCAGCAAACCATTGTTGTGATGTCATTGCACCTCTCCACTGCAAGCTAATTTAAAGAATGTAAAGAATGTGTATCTACATATACCATTAATAACAATAATTGGGGTCATTAAAGTAGAGCATTTATGGGCTAAATGCAATGCCAGCCGGGCAGGCTCTTTTATGGACTACTGTTCCCTTGGTGTTTAAGTATATTGGTCTCGAGGCTCTGCGTCACCTTGATCTCTGTGACCCCCTCCCCCCGCCAAAAGCAGTACTCAGTCTTCCCCACAGTACCCAGCTCTGGCTGTCAGCACAGAGCAAGGCCACCTCTCTTTACCTCTGATTTACATTTATTTCCCTCGCCAGCTTTTATTTATTGGGGCACTTCGCATTTGGCACATATCTCTTAGGGAATCATAAGCCCTCTGCTGTACCTCGGCATTCAAATGAGGCTCTCTCCTGCAAAGTCTCACTTGCACGGTTCAGACAGGTCTTAATTTTTCGAGGACAGACACTGCAAAAAAGTGGGACCATTTATCAAGTTTTTTTTTTTTAAATGTCAAGATATTTTTTGTTGTTGTTTTGTTCTGCTATACCCCCACACTTTGTTTAAATGAATTTCTGATAAATTGCAACTCTGAGTGCTTCATTCGTTCGTTCATTTATTTATTCTCGGCTCACCTTGTTTAAACGTCAGTCAAATATATTAGCACATGGTATCATTCACCTTTAACCTCAAAACTCATCGGTAGAGAGCCTGGCCTGAGCTTGTGAATATAAAACTATTCGTACAAATGCTATTTCTCAGAACTTAATACAGCTGTAATGGATTATAAAGAGGGTGAAAACATACATTAGAAAGTTGTTGTTTTTTTTTTTTAATTCAAGGTTTGCTGTCTGAATAGCAACAAGTTATGTTCTGTTCTCTCTTTTAGTGGCAAGTCTTGAGCAGACTTGTTTTTAAGTGCAAATGACATTCATGTAGACGTGGTCATGATCAGAGTGGGAATATCCCCTGGCTTCATGCTGCCACCCTCCCCCTTTCAAATCACCTACCATGGGACAGCAAGGGGAGTGTGAGTGGGGACTAGTGTGGGTGGGTTTAAAAAGGAAGTCATGAATTACCTGTCGGGTGGTGATTTGCCCCGCAGTCTTGAATCCCCCCTGACAGCCGCACTCTGAGACACTGTACGGGTCGGAGCTAGTCGATGAGCATTTGGAGAGTGAGTCGCAGCCCACCACAAACGTGTTGTCCAAAGGGAGTTCCTGGATCACGTGGTGTTTCTTTGGGGCTACTGGGGTCTCCGGTTTGATCTGAAATGTAGGCTGAGGGGAGGCTGACTTGTAATGCTTGGCTAAATCTGGGCTGTCGGGTTTGAAGGTGGTAGGCGTGGTGGCCCAGTTGTACTTCCCCATGGTTTGCTCTTCTAGCTCCACAGGGAGATCCAGTGTGCCATTTACATGCTCATGGGTAGGGTCGTCAGGCTTGGATTCATCTATGGTCACAAAGTTCAGGAGGAGGCTTTTGGGGGATCGCTTCTTCCTCTTCTTTTTCTTTTTGATTTGACGGTTCTCTTGGTTGGGTGACACCCATTCACCACTCTGCTTGCCCTTTTGTACCACTTTGTGTCTGGGTGTCTGGCGGCAACGCACCAAAGCAGTCACAAATATCACCAAGATAACAGTCATGGTCCCTGCTATGATAGCTATGACAACAATCACATATCCGTTGGCTTGAGGTGTTACCTCACTGTCCCCTATGTTACGGTCCAAAGGTGTCTCCATGCTTTTTCGTAGCTGCTCTTGGATAAAGGTAGCATTTGACACAGTGTCATTGACAAACAAGTGAATAAGCGCAATGGCATGTAATGACTCAGGCTGGCCTAGATCTTTGACCTTGACCACCAGCCTGTGCAGCCCCTGATCAGCTGCTACTATTTTTTCCTGTAGTGTAATGTTACCCGTTGTTTTGTCGATGGCGAAAAGACCTCGAGGGGAGACCCTAGATGTGATGATGATACTGCTGATAATACTGTACTGCAGCTCAGCATTCATACCTGTGTCATTGTCAATGGCAAACACTCTTGTGACTACAGCGCCAGGGCTGGTGGTGGTCCGAACCAGGTCATAGGAGTAATTGGAGGATGGTATGACAAAAACAGGGCGATTGTCATTCACATCGACTACATTGATCGTGACCTTGGCATAGGAGGAGCTTGGAGGTTGACCCCCATCAACAGCCTTGACCATAAACGTATAGGAGCTCTGCTGCTCCCTATCAAAGGTTATGTTAGGCTTGATCACACCAGTTTGGGGGTCGATGATGAAATTATCTTTACCATTCAAAATGGACAGGGTTATAACAGCATTATCTCCGGCGTCTGCATCTGTCACTGTGATTAAGCCCACGGTTCCGTAGAGAGGCAGGTTCTCAGGCACATAGAAGTTGTACTCTGGGTGTGTGAAAGCTGGGCTGTTGTCATTAAGGTCCTGGACGATTAGCCTGACAGTGACATTGCTCTGCAGGGATGTGGAGCCATTGTCCTTCGCTATGACAGTGAATGAGTACCTCTCCTGCTTCTCTCTGTCCAGTCGTTTGCCAACAGAAAGGATTCCTGACCGCCTGTCTACGTTAAAACCATCAGGCGCATCAGGGCCAAGAGTATAAATAATCTCAGCATTATGTCCGCTGTCTGCGTCAGTGGCACTGATTTTTATTAACTGTGTAGAGGGGTCATTGTTCTCTGGTATGGAAAGTTGGATTTCCGGCTGGGGGAAGATGGGTGCATTGTCATTCTCATCCTTGATTTTAATTAAAACCATAGCTGAAGTGTTCAAAGGAGGCGTCCCCCTATCCGAGGCCACTATCTTAATTGCATATTCTCTAGTTGTCTCATAATCTAGGGGGGCAGCCGTCTCAAGTAAGAACTGATCATTAAAGACAGGCTTCAACCGAAAAGGAACATCATGGTCAGTGTAGCAAGCCACTTTACCATAAAGATCTGCGTCCTTGTCAGTAACAGTAATCAGAGCTATTTTGGTGTTGAGAGGTGCATTCTCAGACAGAAGAACAGTCCCATTAACCAGGTTGATAATGTAGCGAGTGTCTATTGTTGGAACATTGTCATTAATGTCTGTTACATTGACAATCACTGTGGCTCTGGAGGGAGTAGAGCTGCCATCACTGGCCAAGACAATGAGTTTATGAACAGGGGTTACTTCCCTGTCAAGCGGCTGCTTTACAGTGATCAGTCCCGTAGAGCTATCGATGGCAAAGTGACGTCTGGTTGAGGCAGAGATCTGGTTGCTGAAGGCAAAGTGGATCTGTGCGTTTGAGCCAAGGTCTGCATCTGTGGCGTGAAGCTGAGCGACCGAAGTCCCCATGGGAGCATTCTCTGGTACCGTGACCTCGAGCTCACTGTCTTTGAAGATGGGACGATTGTCATTGACATCAGAGATGGTGACCTGGAGAATGGCAGTGCTGGACTTGGGGGGGTTGCCGCCATCTTCCACCTTTATCTTCATCACAAAGGTGTCCTTCTGCTCACGATCAAGGTTTTGCTGGACAATAAGCTGTGGCCACTTGTCGCCCTCAGGAGTTTCGATGATGTCTAAGCCAAACTCACTGACACTCTGTAAAGACAACGCAATAGTTTTAGTTATAATGCCAGTCAAGTACCATTATCATACATGTATTATGAAAACATACATTTAACCAACAGTTACTTTGGTTTTTCTTTTAGCTTTCTGTTGTGTTCAAAAGTACCACACTCATTTTAAAAGTTGAAAATCACGTTAAGCTGTGAGTTGACTGGTGAAGTTTCTCAGAGGTTTCTCCTTCATTTGAAACCCACTTTGAGATCATTCTATGATAAAAAAATATATCCTAGGCAACTGGTCCTCTAATGCTCTCATCATCTTATTTGGGTATTAGTAAATCAACAGCATCACCTGGTATGCTAAGCAGTTGCTTGTATTGAGGTGTAGCTTGTGTTCTTTAATACACATCATGCAAAAAAAAAAAAAAAAAAAAAAACTTGTCTCAAAATTGAAGCATATGTGGCTTTAAATCCCCTCAGGGGTGTGATCAGTGATTGATAATAATTTCTCTTTCTTGCCACCACAACTGAAAGGAATCTGTTCAAATCCTTAGCCTCAAATCAGATTTTTCTTCCTTCACTAAAATGAGATTACTACATTTCATACTACCTGGATATGAAATACTGAAAAGATAGACCAGGCAGCCTTGCAACATTGTAAATTTATAATGAAAGAGGGGGCTGGCGATGAAAACAGCAATAGGCTCCCATTTTCAATTCACTACAACATACTGGATCACCATAGATTAAGAGAGGAGAGTGAAAAATTATGTGTAATAGAAAGGCTTTTTACACAAGAGGAGCCAAATCTAGGCAAAAGTAAAGCCGAAGGAAAATGAAAACAAAACTGGAAGTAATCCCTCACCAGAGGAAATGGCAGTGGTTGTTGAGAGTAATTGCCTTTTACCCAAAAAAGCACTAATATTCAAAATTCCAGATAGGGTATACAATTTAAAAAAAAATGTTTTCAATTTATAAAAAAGGGAAAGGATGATTGAAAGAGGGAGAGAGACAAGTGACAAAAAAAGGAGAGAAAAGAGTAGGGGGAGGAAATAAGGAGAAGATCAAGCCCATGAATGAGCTGCATGCATATTATGAAACAAAGAAGCCCTTTGAAGCTCTTTCAGTCAGAAGGAGTTTCATGGTACAACAAGAAAAAGCATCCTCTTTAAAGAGATAAGCTTCATGCTGCACATAATGTTGGAAGAGATTACTCTGTCTAGGCACAGCTATCAAATGAGATTAAGATACATACATTCTCCTCGTTCAAGGATGGAACATTTCTACCAAATTCTGGGAACAAGAGTTCTTGGTAGGTTGTAGAATCTAGGACTGACCTCATGCCAACAGTGTTGTAGCGGACAAAGAGAAAACGTGCAGCTGCAGTATGTAAATTGTTGTGTACTCTAGAAAAAACTGCTTGCCGAGGGAATGTTGTTGACATGTCTGTGATTGACAGAACTACTTAAAGCAGCCAACGCTGCAGCAATGATCTCTCAGACCTTATTTGTGATCCTTCGGGCAAGCTAAAGTCATACAGGGATAAGCAAACGAGGCATTAAAGAGTATTTGTGAATATATAGAGCTATCGTCTTATGGATGAACTTTGCAGAATCTATGTCATTGCTGAACTATTTCTGTGATTACTAAAAGGTCCAAGACAACGTTCTAGGAGCTCTTTTGCAAAGCACTACTCAATCCACACAAAGCTTCCCTATCCTCAGTTGTTTGAATAGTTCACAGGTTCGACACAGTAGCTGAATAACTGCAAACTGATATTTGGCAAAGCCGGATGTTAATAGTAGGATGTTGAGTTAGGATGTGTCAGAGGGAATACTGCACAATGATTTATGAGCCAGCATTTCCTCTATGCTTTTGTCTTGGTTTCGCACAATTTTACAACTGACAAGACAGCACTCAGCGCATTTCAATAAGTTGAAGAGAGCTATCTCTCAGGCTGTGCATCCTCCTGAATGCAAAATTAGTCTGGTGGATTGTGATAAGATCTAGGGCAGGCTAAGAAAAGGCCAAATACTAGCATGAATCACTCACTGGAAACCCTGAGGCTGAGCGAGAAGGACGAAGCTGTCTAAACAGCTAAGTGTGCACATTGTAGCATGCCTCATGCTCTCACCACACGTATACTGAGCAGGTATATGTCATCTTGAACTTTGATGACTTGCCACTCTTTTCTTATTACAGCAGCACCTGGTCTCTGCAGTGATAAGCTCAGAATCAGTTTAATGTGAATGTGGGAGGTATGCAGCACACAGTCTAATCAAGAGGTGGCTACTTTAAATGAAATGATTGAGGGACACTGACAGGAGCAGAGGTGGTGTATGATGAGAAAAAGGGATGACTCTGAACCTGTTCTGCAGATAGCACCTCAGATTATCAGTGGATGCATCTCTCAGTCAACTTGATGACCTTATTAAAACTAGGGGGGAGACCGAGATTGGGTGGTGAATATATCAGGAGGACTCCAGTCACGGTGATGCCCATGGATGGGGCCAACCGGGAGGGCTATTCATCACAAGATATAGCACCTCTTTATAATGCTGATAGAAACTCCCCCTCTCTCTTTCTCCATCTCTCATTCCTCCTTTATTCCTTCCTTCTATCGCTCATCCACTTTTGCCCCTGGCCATGATCTCATGCATATAATTAAGACAAAAAAGAAGCCGGGAATTGTTTGTCTCTTTTTGTCACCCCTTAGAGAATGATAATGTGTCAAAATAGGATGCTAATGAAAACTAGAAAAGCTCAACAGTGAGCTCACCACCCAGAAGTCCTAGCCCCTACTTATAGGCAGCAAGCGATGCATTAATCACAATTTTCTTGCTACTTGGGATTGAATCTTGAATCCACTTTGCATCTTCAAATGCAAAGTAAGAGCCAGTTAAGGAATGAAATGATTGAAGCTCAGAATTGGAGTAGCAGTGAAAGGACCACTCAAGCTTCTCAAAAAAACGGTAGGTATATCTCAACACGTAGCAACAAAGTGGATTGCAAAATAGCTTGGGAAAAGCCAAGCCAAGTGGCAAAAGGTGAAGTCCAAGAGCCCTCCAGATTTTCTAACCCAAATACAGACACTCACTTCATCCTCACTTTTCTCAGCCAGGCATAGCCCTGCTACCATTGGCAGATAACATTGATCTACATGAAATGACTTGCAGTTGATGCACTCCTTTAACATGTCTGGATTTAGTGATATGAATGCAACGTGGATTAGTGTAATGTGTGATGCTGCAGAGTCATACATCACTAAGATTAGTGGGAATGAAGGGCCGAAATATCAGGCTACACTGCAATCCTGAGCAAAACTGACCTCAGTCTTGTTATAGCTCCTGTTAGAGCTCCTGTGATCAGTTCTAATCTGGTTTTGAAATTGACTGAAATTCAAACTAATGCTTCTTTATATCCTAAAAAAGCAAAAAAAAAGTTTAAAAAAAGACTATAAACATAAAGATGAATTACTTTTATTTGGTTAGTATTATTGGTTGAAACTGCTGCTCAGGGTTTGTGTCAGGAGAAGTGATTGCATTCAAGTGGTAAAGAAAAAAAACACAATTATTTGCAGGAAAAACACTCTATGCACACATACAGAAAGTTAAGCAAAGAGACAAGACTCACTGCTTTGTCTACTGGGGACGACAGAATCCTTCACAGGAGCTTTTAGTGCTCTCTGTGTATGAGTGGGCCTCTGAGTTATTCTGCGGAAATGTACAGCGATTGAATCTTCCTTAACGTGAAAATTTTCCCTTATCGATGCATGTGACTGCCTTCTTTGACCTTGACCATTACTTCGGGACTCCTTCTCTTCAGTTCTAGTGACGCAACAGACACAACCACACTAGCCCTGATGGCAGAGTGTGATAACCACGCATCATATGTGGTGCCACAGCACTGTGTAGGATGTAACTACCCATTGTTCCTCTCAGCTTTAAGAAAACACAAAGTTCCAAGAAAGAAAGAGGCTTCTGTGTTCCTTTCATTTTTCTTGTATGTTGACAATTGAGGCATCCCAGATGTGAGTGTCGGGCCATTGAATATGTCACACTGTGCTACACAACGGTATCAATTTCAGCTCTCTGCACTCCACAACACAAGAAAACTGGGCAAACTATCATTCTGAGGGAGCTTCTGAGACAAATCTCACAGGACTAAACAAAGATAGTCCAAGGGTGGCTTAGTGGCCAAGAGCTATTCTTGGAAATGCTTGCACATTCTTTCCACACTAAACCCTTTGCTTCCTACTCATCTTTAGGAATAAAGGACACCAAAAGGTCGAAAACGTTCCTGTCTCTTATTGCTCCTCTCTCTGTAGTTCACTTATTAGCATAGTGGAACACAAGGAAATTAATCTGGGGTGCTTTGAGAATATGATGACAAGAACTAAATCAGGGACACAGTACTGGAGTGCTTAGACAAAAAAATAAATATAAGAGTTACTTGAAAAAGATAATAAAGCCACAGCCAAGGCAAGAGTTTTATATTATCAAAAGGGCATATTAAATGATTGCAGATGATCAGCATAATGAGCAGGACATTTGCTTGATGATTTTAGACACAAACAGTTCAGAACACTGGGCTAGAGAGGTCTTGTCAGTGGGACTCTTTAAAAATGCAAATTGGTATTCAAGTCAGACACAGACAGCCACGGTTCTGTTCACTCCAACCCACTGTGAACTTCATTCGAGACTCCGTGATGGACTTGTCGTTTCTGTCTAGCTCCATGCTCTCAAATCCAGAGCCTCCCTTTGCTTATAATGTTTAGGGTTTCCTCCAGAGTGCTTGCATCTCCCTCTTTAATTACAGACCATTTGTAAGAGCTCATGTAATCTCCAATATGCATCTATCCACAGAGCACAGGGTGTTGTCTGGACTGTAGATGGAGAATGCATGATATTATTCTACATATCAAGATTTAGGGCTGGCTCCATTAGGCAGGGGAGAATATTGGACTGCGGTTTAATAAAGCTGCAATTAGATGATGAAGAAAACCTTTTCCTATGTCTGCATCAGACACCTATTAACATAATATAGTGCATTCATTCTCACTCGCTTAAATCTACCATGTTCAGCACATGAACCTGTTGCTGGAAATTGGACATGCATTATATGCTGTGTGTGCACTTTCTTCTGTGCGTTCTCACAAATTACTGTACAGGGAGAAGCCCTCTCTTTCTTTACAACCTTCTCACATGATGAAATAAAGCATATGAGCATATTAATGGCTGGTATAAAACATTGTAGGCTTCATGGCATATTCCACTTGCTGGGAAAGTAGGTCATATTTACAAAATATACTACAGCATCAGTGCTCTTCTGTACAATAATAATAATGATAATAATATTAAAAAAATAAAATAAATAATAATAATAATAATAATAATAATAATAATAATAATAATAATAATAACATGGCAGGTTTAAAAGAAAAGCTATGATGCAGACTCATAATAATATTACACCAAAACAATATGGGATGTGCAATCCTAGAAAGGGGAATATCATAAGGACCTAAAGATAAAAAGCAACAACCACTCAAGCTTGAAAGTTGGCTTGCTGCATTCACAGCAGTGTGTAGGATATCCATCAATAATTTGTGTGCATTGGCAACATCTACACGTTGGTGTTTCTAGGAGACCATAAAAGAGATAAACTTCTACAGTGGCCTTAAGTTTATCAGATGTTGGATGTTATGCTCTGATCCTATTTATTTAACAACACCCATTTGTTTAACTAAGGCCATAAAGCATCTTCGTTGACTTGTAGACCTCCAGTATCCTGAGGCCTGAGGCTTCCATCTTTCACTCGCAGTATCTTTTGCTGAGATATTTTTGTACTTAATTAGTCAGTAGAAGCTTGCTTTTAGCTTAGATATGAGATTGTGGACACACAGTGAAATTATCTATCAATGTCAGTTTTAGTGGAGTGGGTCTTTCAGGATCTCTACTAAGATGTGAAGCATTAAATGATCTTAATTATAACTAAAGCTGACAAGGCAGCCAAAAACTAAGACTAAGATTTAAAAAACCCAAAAGGGATGGACCATAGTCAGGGATATTATATACTAGACTGTAAGGGATATGTCTCAAATCAAAAGATGTTATTCAAGAGAGTCATATTTGCCTCTTGTGGGGATGTCAATTTCAAAGACAATGACTTATTGTATTTCAAAATGCAGCTTAGTTGTTTCAAACATTGACACCTTTAAGAAATAAATAATTCTTCCAGATGCACTTTCAGTTACACCAACACAATGTGAAAAAAAAAAATATTTGCATGAATAACATTTTCCTGAAAAACTTCTTGTATTAGCACCAAAGACACCAAGGCAACACAGACAAACAAAGCATGTTCTTTTCTCATTTTCTCTATGTGAGGAGTGAAATAGAAGAGAGTCTCACCTTGACCAGCTCATAATGTTGTATCCCATTGATCCCTACATCAGGGTCAAACGCTGAGGGCACCGGGTATCGAGTGTTGATGGCTGTGTTCTCTGGGATGGAGATGTTTATAACAGTGGACTGAAAAAGGGGAGCGTTGTCATTTACATCCTCGATCAGGAAGCGGATCTTGACCAGTCGGAAGATCTCATCAGGCAGAACAGCCACCTCGATCTCATAGTAGCAGCGTTTCTCAGCAAAGACCCCCGAGCACAGCTTCTCCCGGTCGATTCGGTGATTGGTGGTAAAGATCTCCCCTGTGCTGGCCTCCACCCTCACCAAAGGCACGTCACCTGTCTTGTACACAGGTTTGAACTGCAGCGGCGAGGATAGTCTGATGCTAGGGTCTAGGTTGAGGTCCAGGTCCCTGCGTAGGTTCCCGATGCGGACGTTCTCCGGCTGCTCCTCCTTTACTGTGTAGTCCCTCTCCTGGGCCTGGCATAGCAGAACCACGCAGGCGAGCAAGGCCACCAGCACATGAGCCTGACCTGCTAAGTCCATACTCAAGGGTGGATGGTAGTTTCACTTCTACAGCAGCAACTCTGCCACCAGAGAGCCACGACACAGGGAGAAAAAGAGGAAGAAAGAAGATACATTGTCAGTGCAAGGAATTACATTGTATTCAATTCCTGCAGTAATTAGCTCTATTTTCTCCCACAGAAAGTATTCAACCTGACCTATTCATCCGAACTAGTTCTGAGTTCATATCCTTTCCATGTCTCTGAGAGCAAATTAATGGTAGTTTTACACAATTAACCTTTGATGACATCCATTGAGCAAGCAGACACGCAAAGGTTAGCAGTTCGTGTATTCCATCAATCCATTTCATCACTGTAGTGCGCCATCTCGTATTCTTATTGAGGGGTATGAAAGCAGTTGAGTTTTTGTTGAGATGAAATAGTTTGCTTTGAAACCTTGTCCACAGACCGCTGTGCACAAGGAGAAAAATTAATTCATATCTGAGTCAATAATGTGCTGCAGTGACTTCATAAACTACACCTCACTAACAGAGTTCAGCTGATTTGGAGGCTGTAGAATTGAGCCTTAAGCGCTGGAGCTTGCATGCATGAGCACACACACACACGCACACACACAATCACACTCGCAGTAGTACCGCTTGACAGCAGCTATTAATGGACAACCTCATTTACTCTGAATGTAAACAATTGAGCTCGCAAATATTTCATGAAAGCCCATGTGTGTAAACATACACAGCACGATAAGAGAACTGCTCAGCTTAACTGCCGCGGAAAGAGACAACAATGTGAAATAATTTATTGCAGGAGCAGCCATCAGTCAAATTAGTGAAATTTAATCATAACTTCATTACACCCTGATGAATGTGTTTTCTCCAACACCAAATTTAAACACCATACACTTTACTATTCATCCTGAAGATGTGTTGATGAAACGCCTTTGCAGAAAATTCAGAGCAGATGGGTTTACCATCAGTTAACATTATTCATTAATATCATTCTGTGTTTAGTGCCACTGTCTTTGATGCTGTTGTTCTGTAAAATTGTTCACTGCTTTAAATGTGCAAGGTCTCGCCAAAGGGCGATAACCTCAATTGCCAAAACCCAAGTAGGTCAGTGGAAGATGATGGAGTCATATTCTGCAATGCCCTCCCTGCCAGTATATTCTAGCATTAAATATTGACTGACTTCAACCCGCTAATTAGAAGGTTATTTAGTCGGTTATGAGGGGGGCTAATTCATGTGGTTTGCTGGCTGACATTTTAACTTATGCTGCTATTAATGCATTCTCGCCTATCTTGCATTTTTTACTGCTGGTGTCTCCACGGTGTAGCCACACAGATTTAAATGGCCTTTTTATGATGTTATTATGAAAGTATGTTTGTGTTCAGGAGATATTATCAGTAATGCAATGGATACCAATGCAAAGACTTGCTCTCAGACCAAAGCCACCAACGCACAGCTATATTTACTTCTCATTATAATACCGGTCCCCCATGTGTATTCCAGTGCAATATACTTAACGACTAATATAATTTCATTGCTCATATCCCCCTGTGTGTTTAGGTCCACCAACCCTATCAGTGTTTATCAACCTCATGTGATTTTCCTCGAGACACCAGTTTATATTCATTTGGCAGCTGCCTTGAAATTGAACGTCAGTTTTCTTGAATGTATGGCGAAAGTGTCTCAGAGCCATCACAGAGAGCACGCACAGCTGGTGCTGAAAATGCATACATACCTGCAGTAACAAGGGACTTTAAATAGCTCTCTGGAAACTGTAATATGTCCTGCTTCATGAAGTTTCTATCCGTCCATTTACATGAGTCAAACAATAGAAAAAAGGTATGAGTACCTAAACTGCTCTACAGGGGTCCTCTAAATTGGCAAGGCAACAGCATTCATAGCCATTGAAGCTTCTGGCCTACTGACAAAGGGGAATTGATTAAAAATAAGAATTTAATTAAGCAGGTTTTGAA
The DNA here is from genome assembly GCA_008086565.1 of Thalassoma bifasciatum. Classification (NCBI taxonomy): domain Eukaryota; kingdom Metazoa; phylum Chordata; class Actinopteri; order Labriformes; family Labridae; genus Thalassoma; species Thalassoma bifasciatum. The sequence continues at coordinate 49,837 of RPOG01002246.1, read as the reverse complement.
TCAGCAACAATTGCAAGGCATTCATGCAGCCTGTGAAGACAGATTTCTTTTCACACATTTCATACAGCAGTCACATGAGACTCATTAAAGAACAGTGGGAACAAAAAGAAGCATGCCTGACATTGATCAGAGTGAGGGTTATTCATTTAAAACATACAGCACAGGCTATATGATGGGATATATAGTGTTCGTCACTGTGACACACTTTACTTTGAAGTGTGCATCTTTCTGAGAGTGAACAGCGACTGTGCTTAACTCGGATGATGCGACACAGACCAAGGCTGAGCCCGCACAATGCATAATGAAGTTTAAATTACATCCTTAAATGGGATGTGATTCGCTGAAGTGTAAAAAACAGAAAAGATCAAAGCCTGATCTAGATTCCCTCTTCCTCGTAAGTGACAATAATGTTCTTCAGGAGAAAGAGGTGGATTTGGTTTTTGGTTCAGAGAATATGAGGAGAACAAATGAAATAACAAAGGGGACACTTGGCAAAGCTGATGTCATGTAATGAAATCAAAGTTTGCAACATGAAAATACAAAACAGAAACAAAACAGGCAGATATGTGAAGCTATTACTCTCAAGCAAAAGTTAAAATGCTCATGTTATCTTTGATATTTCAAATGAGTATTTTTAAGAAGCAGATCTTTCCATTTTTGTCATAAAGCTGTTTACTCGACCTCTCTTTTCATTCAATGAACTGATCACTATAGAATGACTCTCTTTTTCCAACATTTGCATGGCTTTTACTTGTCATAACCCTTTATATACCTGTCCGTGAGGGACAGGCCAGGTGAGGGAAGTGATTGTGCTGCAGGGGGGAGTAAGAGGGAGGGAAAGAGAAATCCTAGGTGTCAGTCAGAGTGTCTCCTTTGCTTACATTTCACTAGTCTCCTGAAATGCTATTTTGAGCCCCAGACAGCAGGTTGAATCCAGTAGGCAAACTCAAGCCTGCCTCTTGGGAGACACAGAGTGGAGAGGAGCAGGCTGGCCCTGGATCACTTTACACAGCTGTGTGATGGACAGGCCTTCCCGGTGTTTGAATCAGCTGAGGGTAGCAGTGAGAGAGGAGACATACAGCCGCTGTCACCTCTTACCTTCACCCCTTAAGATACCATCAACTGGAAACTTTCAGTGTAGTTAGTCTGAGCCTGGACCCAAGACACAGGGAGTCATTTAACTGTCAAAACACTGCTGTTGTATCTATCAATATTGTCTGTGGATCTAACAGAGATTTTCAAAAGAGGGAATTGGTAGGAATAATGCTTTCGATTGTCTTGGACTCTCTTTTTTTATCAGCTTTCAGGATCGCTGACAGCCTGACAGACCAGGTTTCTGTCAAGATCAGTCAGTTCTTTTTCTGTCCACACAGCCCAAACAATTCTCTTTACAAGGTGGAGGAATGAGTGTTGTTTTCTCTGGGGAAACTTCAACAATGACTTTATTGCCTAAGTTGCACCGCAGAGTCAGAAAGGGCAGAAAAATGTTGTTCGACATAAATGGCCTCTTTGAGTGTGTTAAAAATAGAGATAAAATCCACAAAATACATGTGTACAAGTTCAAATAAGTTTTGGATTTTCACGCGACCAAACTCATATTGATGGGAGAAAAAGATCACTCAAAATTTACATGGTGTGTAGATATGAAGTGTGCAAGTGGCTTCCCACATTTTAATTAGTTTTTAATTCTTGGGTTGACTTATGAAGAGTTGTAGCGCTTGTCGCTGACCGTATTGAATTTTCAGTATGTTGAACTAATTTAAAACCTTGTAATGGTGGACCTCAAGAGGGCAGTCCATACATGAAAATGTAATCCTGATGATAAATACAAGTGTCACCTTTGAGGTGTAGCATTACGTCATCTTTAACTTTCCTTGAAGAGACAGAAGTTGATGTGATTTTAATGTAGATATGACAAACTACTTATTTGTAGACAGCTGAATGAATTTCAAGAGATAAACAATTGATCAAAACAAAGTCGGGAACATTTAAAGTGTTGTCTGCAGACGTTTTGGTCAATGATAATATCAGAAAACTATTTGAAAATACTAAAAAAAAAAAAAAAAAACTATGCTGATGATTTATAGCTGGATCACCATGTCAAAATACACCAGAAGATGAATGTATTTCAAAGAGTCATATCCTAAGAGAAAAATATTCTTACTGACATAATAGATTTGAAAGAAGAGGAATTCAAAGACAGTTGTCATATTTTATGCATTATCCTGCATGTAGGAAGAGAAAAGCATTATTCCGGCACTGCACTACTGAACTGGGAATAACAGGTAGCTTTTTGAGGGGAAGAACTTCAAATGAGACTATTGTCTATTATATAGACTCATAAGGATAGACAACATTTATTTACAGTAAATATGACCATAGACAAAACATTTTCAAGGAGTTTGGAGGAGTGCTACAGGCTCTAAAGTTTAACACTTGAGGACTACAAGGAAAGCAAGAATAAGAAAAGCAAAATTGACAACTTTTTAAATTTAAGGTGGCATACCTTGCTTCATATGTTGTCATTCAGAAATAACAAGATGAATGGAGTTTTAAAGTAAATGATTAGTGGCTCAGTAAATGTTCTGATACATTTATCAAGCAAACTTTTGATTACTTAAGATCTAATTTTAGCCCATGCAGTAGGTTTAGATATTGTAGACGATAATAATGTTATTTTGACCATCTATTGGATTTGATATACTGACATGAACATGCAGATCACTCACATCTTAGCCTTTTTACAATGACTCCCTACCTCTTTTTTTTACGTGTAAATGCTTCAGCTTACAACCAGAATATGCTGCACACCTTGAGAAGCTTCACTTAATCATTTGATTTTATTTTCCAGCAAATCCTGACTTCATGAGCCTTGTGAGAGTTTAGAATAATGGACGCAGTAATAATATCTTGCAATTAGAGCAGGTATTACATATTAGAATGCCAGAGAACCAACTGTGGCGGGTAATCTCCTAGCCAGCGGGGACTACAAAACAACTCCTTCTGGAAAGCTTTTCTGGATCTCCTTGTTTTTTTTTCCTGGAGTCTGAGCGTGAACAGACTGACAGCACCTTAGGTTATGGTCTGTGACAACTGAACCGCTTGACCAGGAGCGCGCTGTTACCGCGCACCCACGCACCGAGCTTTCGCGGCCAAGCTGCCGAGAAACCTGCACCGACCAAGTCTCTGCAGTTGGATGTACCTGCTCTTGGAAAGTAGGCCTATCTATCCAACGATCAGTGTTAAGCAAGATTAAATAACGCCCGGAGTCGTGACCAACCGCGCGGTTCATATTCATAATGCGACAACTCGGCTCACAGCCGCCCCAACGCACCATGTCCGTGTATAATTTCCATTTACATCAGGTGCATGCGTGGGGACGCCTGTTATTTATTTATTTATTTATTATTTCTTTGGAACAGCTCTAGGAAAACGCACGGAATCAAAATGACCCACTATTGCAACACCCTGATTTATCCAAGTGCCTTTGAAGACTATCACTAAATTCTCGCCAAGCTTATGTTGCTCTCGGTAAATATAGCACAGGTCCTTTCCAGTTTTTGGACGTCAATTTGATTTTTTACACACCACATAAATTAGGCTACTTGGTGCTCTCGAGCGTTTCTGTATGCGCTTGGGAGACAGACAAGTAACAATATGCATTTTAAGAGAACAAGAAAGTGAGACACACGATAATCTGCAGAGGAGCGTGGTGATAAAGAACATATCTTACCTTATACGCTTGAATAAGATGAAAAATCAACCGCTTTTGCCGTCGCGTAGAGACATCACTGTTTGCAAAAAAAAAGAAGTGCCACGAATTAAACTGAAGTAGGGGGTAAGGGGGAGAAGAGATCCTCGTGAGAAGCGGCAGAAAAAAATCAGAGCAAGTAGAAAAAAATGTTGTCCTCTACAAAAAAATAACTTATCCATGCGCTAAAAAAGACTGTGGTCCTCATGTGCAAGAGACAAAATATCACGCACAGCGATCAACTTAGTTTGAAAAGGACGCTGTAATTCCTCTTCGGATGTCTTGGGCTCGCAAATCCCACGGGCGAAGATACGCATTGGTCCAAGCTTGTTTTACATTAACTTTGTATCCCTAGCCTACGTTTGCCTCAGAAATCCTACTTTATTTTCCCAACTTTCAAACCGCTGGCACCAAATCTGCACGTGTACGTTAAAGGCGTCTTGACCCGCGCGTAAAACTTCAATCCAAGCGCAAAAAAAAGACTTCTGGCGAAAGATTGAAAGCTTAAACCTAACTAATTATATCAGCACTTGTTTTGACTGATGCGAGGTTATACAGCCTCCCCTTAAAAAACTCTTAAAGGTGTGATGCAGAGAGCGCATCTTGCCCCCCCTCAGTGGAGCTGGATCAAAGTGTGCCTCAGTGCAGCATCACTTACAGGAGCCGGGATAGGCGGTTCAGCGTATCTGTCTGCTAAGCTGTAGATGTCTCAGTAGTATTGTATGAACTCAGTTCCTCAATGCTGCCCACCTCTCTCCCTCTCGCTCTCCCTCCAACTGACATCATGGCGGAAGGAGGAGCCAAGCGCAGATTTAAGAGCCCCGGTCCTCTTAAAGCCGCACTGCGTTGAGAGAATCTTGCACTGGCATGTTGGTAGATGGCGGCGTGTATGCGCGCGCGTGTTTCTCAGTAGCCAGTCTTGCAACAGAAATCCGCCTGAGAGCATAAGGGGGGCACTGTTCACTTTTATACCGAGCTTTATTTCTGCTTTCATTACCAATTAGGAGCACGGCGCCTCTAAATGGTGATGACGTTCACATGCTTTTCAGACAGTCTTGAGAGTGTCAACAGGTCATGGCAGAGCTCCTACATTGGACCAGGGGAGAAACTAGCTTTGCTACACATTGTCAGTAGCATCTTTGTAGAAAAACTGATGAAAATAACATACTGTTACATGATATCGAAGGATTTAAAGCAGAAAACTGAAGGAACACAACATGTTAAAGACATGGCAACTGAAAATTTCATTAGGAATTGAGTAGATGTGCTGATCTTTGACTTTACCATCTTCAGGTCAATTTGACTCAATTCTAAAAGTTATTTTGTTGCAACCTTGGTTGTTTTTCATAGAATTGCTTGAAAATTGATCGGATGGTTCCATACTCTGCTATTTGCATGTAAGATTAGTTTTGACTGTTTTTGTTAAATTATGAGTGTTTTAGGAAAGTTTGTTTGCGATTTAAAAAATGGAAATGATTTCAAAACAATATCCTGGCCTCACATTGACAAAAACCTGTTTGTGCTAATAATGCATCAACGTATGTGTCTCTGATAATTACCTCATTGAAAAAAGACCTCACAATCTCTGCTCTTTTCTACTTAAAAAAGATAGTTTTGTTTGAATAAGGTCCATCATACTATGTGTTATAAAAGTAATTGTTAAATAACATGAGTATGTTGGAAACAATTTAACTAAATAGGAGAAACAAAAAGAAATTTTAGAAAATTTTCCAACTTGCACTTCATAAGCAGTCAGAACAGACAGTGCTGGGTAATTCTTTAGCCAGCATGAGGGTTAAAACTTACATCAAACATGCCCCAATTGCATCATGAAATGGTACTTAAGTGTGAAGTTTAGTCAGAAAACTGTACAGAATGTATTTCAAACAATGAAAAGGTCCTGAAGTAAAACATTGACAGACCTGGTTGCATCTCAAGGACATCAATGGAACATATTGATTGTCACCAAACTCACTGATCGCAAATCAGCATGCTGTCACTTTTGCGCTGCTGCAGATTGAATGGGTGTTCCCTCCCCAAGTACCCTAAAGTAGATCCTAACAGGTGCTTTTATGGGGGTCACAAAGGGTTGTGGTTGCACAAAGGTCAAACGATCACCACCAGCACCATGCTACAGCTGATTACTCCTGTCCTGTTGCCTGCAGCCTGCACAACAAATGGCTCTTACATTGCATTTTAACACACTTAGCCCCCGGCAAGGTTTCATAAAAAGCATTCTTCACCTGTTCAGCAATTCCTTTCACATTATTCCATGCCACAACACTCATCCCAGAAGACAAGGGGGAAGGAGGAGGGTCAGATGATTGTTTCTGTTGTGGCCAAATTATTCCTCTGTCTAAAGGAGGCATCTGGGAAACTGCAGAGCCATCCTTACATCAGCGAGAAATTGTTGAGTCAATTTCTTCCAATGAGAGAACAGAGCAGACAACAGCAAGCATTTTGGTGATTTTACTGTTACTTGGTCTATTTCAAGGACTTGTATTAAAATCATTTTGTTATTCCTTAAGGATTCATTAAAATTTTGATGAAACTTTTTTTTTTTTTGAGGAAACTTCTGATATTTTAAATCCACTAAAATGAGTATGTGTACAGTCTGTACACTGCCAAATTTTCTACTGCACATCGAACTGTAGACAGGAAATACATCTATTTATGTGCATAGCACTTTTAACACTGTTGGAAAAGACTGCTTTGCCCTTGATTTATAATTCATGACAAAAGATCTTTAGCTGTAATGTTGCAACAGCTTAAGCAAAGCAGAAGAGGAAAATTAGCTGAAAGGTTCACACTGATGTTCTCACTGATCTTTGTGATAGTGAACCACCCCAACACCAGATGCTCACCAGCTTGTTGTAAGTTTTGTTATTGCAATTTTCTGAAAAGGATGAACTTAATGATTGCAAACAAAGTTGAGCCTGAAACCCCCTTGTGGTGAAATTTGGTGGCACCGTGGCCCTATCTCATATCATATCATGTCAGGAAAGAAATATCTCCTGTATCAGGTCACACATTTCACATCAAAACCTGCAAAATAATTTGTTGTTACAACAGCAGATCTAGTTGTTTTTATGTTTGATCCTCATTAGCTAGCATAGCTGCTCTCCTATCTTCTTGCATTTTTGCCACCTGCATCTTAGTAACAGCTGAAGCCAGCACCATGCTACACATCTATGGCCTCAATATACCCAAAAGTTCTTAAAATAACTTTTTTTTTGCAGCTACCAAAACTCAAGTACTGACCCGATGACTCATCTAATGATGCCTGTGTCCACTGCTTGTGCAAAACACTCTCTCAGAGCTGCTCACACTGGTCAAGAGAACATGTCCTTGGTTTAAGATGTCTGACAATGGACAGAAGAATTGATGCACAACAAGTAATGCACAAATGGTTTTGTAGTGGTTTAAAAATATTGTATATAATGACGCTATGATAGCCTTAACTGGATTTAAACTTTTGCCTCTTCATATGACTTTTTAACAGTTGTTGTTGTGTTGTTTCATGGGGTTGTCACTGAATCTGCTGAATAATTCAATGTTTAGATTACAAGTATTAGACACCCCACCCCTGAATAAAATAAACACATAAATGAAAAATAAATTAATTAATAGAATTATAACAGTAATTTTGAACCTTTGCTTATTAATCAGCTACACGCAAACCCGTTACTATGTATGACAAAAAATATTTTAAATGCATTTTATTATACTGGTATGACTGAGGATGCATAACTTATGAAAAAGGTGACCTTTATACCCAACCCTTCTGTTTGTTGATGCTCTAAAAGTTTGGGTTCAGATCATATAGAATGGACAGCCTGACTCCACCTTTAACCATCGTACAGTTTTGAAGTCAAAAGAACCCTGTTACTGGAGCCAGCGTTGGTCACCATTGTGCAGCCAGAGTCTGCGTAGTAGAGAATCTGGGTGGAATCGGGTAACAAAACAGCAAAAAACATACAAATACATTTTTCTTTTGAAGGTCTTACTCTTTTTGGCTCTTTCCCAAAGTTACTTATAGCCCTGATAAAATACTACACACAAAGTGCAGCTGTCAGTCATCGTAAAACGGAATTAGTAACCCATTTTTTAACATCTAACAACCAATGAAAAACCAACTCCTCAGAAAAATAGAGGACTTGAACACAATGCAGCCAAATAACATCTTCATTCCACTGTAGTGTAAGGATGTGAGAAACATTTATATCAGGTGCTATATTTTTCTTAAGTTTTACCACCTCTCATCTGGAATTCATGAGGAGACAGAGATTTTGACCTAAACTGAAGCTAGTCACCAGGTGTCACGGTTTTTGTGGAGACCTCAGTTAGAGCCAACAGTCATGGTGTCCAGTGATGATACAGTCTATGGTTCTGACAGTCTACAGCTAGCATAACGACAAAAGAGATGGCCCTGTGGCATGGTGCCCCTGCATATTATGAAATGCTATTCTTCTGGTCCCACTGGGAAAGTAAGTGCAAACATGCAACGCTAGCCCAAGACACTGTCAGAGCTTCTGACAGGTTCTCCTGTCTGAACATTTAAATAAAACCGTTTGGAACAATCAGTGCCGACTTTGGAAATCAGAGGCTGATATGTAGAAAAGCACGGCATGCTTTTGTTTTGTAAGATATGATCAAACAGACTTTTTCTCCAGCATTGTCTTTCATCATGGTTGTAGTTGGCATCCCACTGGATCCATGACTTGTTTTACACACATGCAAAAGCAGTAATTGGAGGAAAGAGCACAGTTACTAATATACTTTATCAGTGAGGCACAGCTTGGTTGGGGAATAGGGAAGGAAAGAGTTGCAGAGCTAAACTGCAAGGTCGCTTTGTATTAACGTCCAAAGGTTGGAGAAGGAATGGGCTCATTGCTGACCGTATTAGATTCAATGCTGTCCTGTGGTTTAAGTATTATCCTTTCAGCTTGGTTGGCATAACTTTTCCAAAAGATCACACTGAAGCTGCTGTGTCACTGTTTTTGTTCTGCATCTTATCAAATTTATGAATATTGAGTCTTTGAGAACTCACATAAGATAAAGTTCAAATATGTCCAAGGAAAAATCCTAACAGTAGACTTTTTCAAAGTTGCCAATGTCTTACAAAACATTTTTTTCTTCTTATTCATACGAGCCAGGTTTGTATCCATGGCAACTTCCAAGAACCAGTGAGATTTACCACAATGAGTTGAAACTATGTCTATTGCCACATTTCTCTTTTTTTCTGTTTCTTTATCTGCTAGTTTTTCAAGGTCCTCTAGAGGAAGAAAAGAGTCGAGTAAGATGGAGTGGACAGAGCGAGGACAGTACAATATTGGCCTGTACCTTATTGGCGACAGAGGAATGCTTTCAGCGAAATGGTGAAGAAACCCGATAAATGAAAAAAAAAAGAACCTTGCTGAATGATATAATATTTGAGTTTTTCTCAGAGTATGAATATGCAGAGTGTTTGAATGTAGTTTCATTCAGTGGTGTAGATAGGGAAGAGGTTAAAAGAGGACAAAAACCTTTGAAGCAGGAGGGTAATAGTTTGAGCGAAACAGGCTCAAAAATCACTCACCAGGGTTCTTTCGTTATCATCAAGCATTTAACAAATATGTGGACTCTACCTCTGAAGGAATAGACCTCTAGTTATGGTTATTGCACTTTCACATATGGTATGTGACATTAAAGAGAGCCAAAAAGCTTCAGTTGAACAGTTTTAATTGTTCTACAAAGAAAGAATTGAAGGTTCAAAGTTGCAAAGGTAGTGTATGACTACTAATACCATGCTCACATAGGGATGGTTGTAGCTCAGTGGCTGATAAGCATTTCTTTTGGAATGTTGGCAGTTCAATCGTTGCGCCTACTATTACATGCCATGTTGTCCTTCAGCATTACACTGAGCCCTAAAACTGCTCCTGGTGGCCTCATCACTGCAGTGAATGTTTTTTTTGTTTGTTTTTTTGCTAAATGGAGATTTCATTTTTTTTTAATAACTATTATTATTAATTTTTAAATCTAACTTCTGAATGTGGTAATCCAATTGAACCACAGACTGAAGACAAAAGGTATATCGTAAGAGAAATGATAGCCACTGGTTTCTCAAGGTGCTGTATGAGCCCTAGCAATGGCAGTTGTCATACGAACTCAACCTGCAATTCGGTTTGCCGAGATAAAGCCAAAGAGATGGCACTGAGGTAGGCTTCTTGCCTCTTTGCAAACAGCTACATGCCCCTGACAGCTTTATCAGCCACATCTCTAAAGATGCAAATATGTCACTCTCTCAATGCACATAAATACTACTTGAGTTGATGTATTCATAAACAAGCATGTGCAATATTGGACATATTTGTAAACATTGAATGCACTTGAGTTAACTTAGAGCTAATTTACATCTTCAATTCCTCATGTGGTCAAAGCGCTTAATCATAATATCATCATTGAAGATCATTCAGTTGACAATAACCCTTACACAGCGTGTTTGAATTAAGAATGAGGGTTCAGATTAAAAATATTTGTGCCACACAGTTAAGATGTTTACTTTGGCTATCAAAATGGGCATTTTAACACAAGACCAAATGAGGAATCCCTCGCTTTTGCATCCAAGCTAAAGTAGATATTTGAGACACAACTCTTTGTTTGTTGTTGTTTTTTGTTTTGTTCTGTTTTTTGTCTTGTTCGTTTGTTTGTTTTTCTTTCTTGCGAGTCTTTTTTGTTCTTTTTTTTAATAGCATCAGAATTGCATTTGTTTCATTTTTCAACACAATAAGATCCTACACTCGTAAAATTTTCCTATTATTCAACTTATTGAGAGGCCTGACCAAAAAAAGTCCTAAATAATCAGGAGAAGGGTCTAATTATTCTTACTTGTTTCTAGCAAAAGACTGCAAATGCTTTGAATCTCCAAAGCACAAATTTATCAGTGAATGACCCATCAAACATGTCGATTCACTGCCAGTGTCAGTCAACCAATTAGTCTTGTGTTGCTGACATGAAATATTTTTGCTAAGCTGACCACTGTCAGTTTGATTCTGTCAGATGACGATGAAGCAGCACTACAGCAGAATGAGGCAGAATTCATCACAAGGCACAGGAATCTTGAGGCTAATAAATTGTCTGAATGACATATATTTGTGGCACACCAATTAGACTACACGGTGGGCCAGCGTCACTGTCAGTTGACGTGTCCTCACCTAATTTTTTTTCTGGCTTGTGTGTGCGTGTGTGTGTGAGAGACAGACAGAGAGAGAGAGAGAGAGAGAGAGAGAGAGAGAGAGAGAGATAGAGAGAGGTCCAGGTTTTTATAACAGTAGAGTTTACTCATGTGCTAATGTCTTGGCCACAACTGTCCAATTGCACATTTTTGGACTGATTGTTTGACTTTTCAGTGTTTTTTTTTCACTTTTGTTCCTGTGATAGACTAGACTGCTAACTGAGTTTTTACAAAATGCCAATTGTAGATGCATTTTCTACTTTGATGTATTGATTTAAAGCTAAAATCCTTTCTATTTGGGGTTGTATTCACATAGAAATTACTCCCAGTTTCAGGCAAAAATAACACAGAATGAAGACTACCTGTGTGAAATCAGCAGCATCTAATATTTTATGCATTCACAACTCTAACATCAAAAGCCCATGTTGATGTAACAGCGAAATACTCACATGAATAGTATCTACTCATTGTATGATATAAAGCATGACTGAAAAATATTGGTTGAAAACATGTTAGTGTGTTTGGGCTTTGTGTGTTTGAATTGGTAATAAAACAGCAGAAGTGTTTCTATTCTGCTCTGTTTCATGTTCATCACACATCTTCTTTCCCTGACTGTGGAGTGCAAGATCAATTTGTAGTGCAAAAGAAGAACAAATGTTTCACCTGCTCACTTTTATCTGTCACTTTTGGCTGAAAATAAACACAAATATTGCAAACGCTCAAAAATACATGCAGAACATCAACGGATTTCAACTTGACAGTGTTTCCCTTTTAAGATGGATTTCTAAACCATATCAATTCTGCTTTTTGGAAAGCTCGCTCTCTCCCTCTCCTAAGAAGTAAATGACTGTTAAAACAGCCTTTGTGTGTTGTTTGATGAAGGCGATTGTACATGCTGTGGTGATGTTTCCTTCCATCTGTCTACTGTGAAACAGAGCCTGAGGCAACACTGTCAGACGAGAATGGTTTGCTTGGCTTTTTACTGTACATTCAGATGAATAATGCTTTAACCTGTTCTCAGCCGTAGTGCTTTCATTCATTTGCACAATAGCTCATATATATAATACTTATACCCTTAAAGAGGATCTGTAATGCCAAATCTAGTTGCACACTCTCCTTTTTTTTCCTCATCTAGTGTAGCTTTGCAAGACTCACAGCTTTGAAAAAAAAATCTCTGTTTACTGTATACCGCCCCTTCATGAGGCACTTCAGTTCATCCTCTGTCTCAAATAGTCATCCTCACTTCTCTCTTCAAGGCCTCCTTCCTCAAAAGGCTATTTTCTTCTGATCGGCCAGCTTTCAAGTCTAAGAGCACTGCCTTGCCCTCTCACAGTTCCCAAAAGGAAAACTGTACACTTACCAAATAAGGTATATTCTGTTTGTTTGCAATTAGAAGTGGTAACTTCTGAACTTATTGTTTGGGCTCGAATCCAATCAACATATGTATCCACACTTACAAAGAACACATGGTCAATGATGGAAACACCTAAAAGTGAACAACTGTGAAGAATGACCTGTGTGATCCAAACCCAAGAGGTGCTTCTTTGGACCTGTGTGCTAACCAATGACTGGTCATATCACAGACTATTTTCAAGCACATGGTTAGTTATAGATATGAAAGAAATGAGATAATCCTAGGATGAAGATTGATTATTCACTTTGTTGCCATATAATCTGATCTTGGCCATATGTGACACTTTGGTGAAGACTAAACGGGTAAATCTCAATGGGTAAAGCAGGTGAGCTGGGGAAATCTTGTAGGGTCCTCTGTCATCATGCCTTCAACCCCCACCTTTGAAGGGATTTCTCAATCAATCCAGGGGAAGTTGGACACATTGAATCCAAACAACCCATGTTCAAAGCCTCTATTGTGGAAGCAGTAGGGGAATCCATTAGGCTGAAGAAAGAACTTTGGGTTTGTGCTGCATCAGCAGTAATGCTGACATTGTGCGAGACCATCATGGTGAAGATTGGGCTGAGACAGGAGGCAAAACTGTCTGTTCCATTCAATCTATGGTCTAATCCTCACCTGTTGTCACAAGCAAAAGGGAGTGACCAGAAGTGGTAGTCAAAACAATGAGATTGCTGATACAAGCAGCCCAGTTTCCCTTGAAGGACAGGCAGGACTTAGGACATCTGGTGGGACTTCAAAATAAAGCCATTGCCCCTTCAAATCAAGAGGAGTAAGTTGAGGGGGTGTGGGTATTTTATCAGGATGCTTCTCTTTAGATGTTCAAGGCTGTTATGGGCAATTTTTCAACCCATTTAGGCTGGTAATGCCTTGACACATTGCTGGAGAGCAGGTTGTCTCAGGTTGGTTGACTTGCTCAGACTGCTGTCCCTGCGACCTGTGACCTGATCCCAAACTAGCAGATAAAGATGGCAAGAATGATGGACAGATACTAACATTGCAGATGCATGGTTATCTACCAAAGAAGAAGCTGGAAGAAAGTGTTACCTTCCTGGTAACATTCTTTACACTGCACATGTCCATCTTCAGGGTAGAATATTGTTGCATTATGAAATACCTCTCAATTAATTTTATAATGGTAAATGTCTTACATCAACCTATATGACACAGACCACTTTCTTTCGTTTTTCGACGGAGGAATGCAATCAAAAGTACGTTGTTAATCTATTTTTTTTTTTGTTTTTACATTAGATGGAACCCTGAAAACATTAATATTAAAAGCTAGAAAAATTGAAAAGACTTCCTAGAATGCTTTTTTGCAAAATAAAAATCAAATCAATAATTTTACTAACATCAGCACCCGAAAATATTGTGTAACTCAGCCTTTCATTTTAAGTTTCTCTTAATGGACAAGTGTAGAAGAAAGCAAACTGAGTTTCTGATCTCTTAGATACTGCTCAAAAAGGACAGAAAATCAAAGATATGCAACACTTATTTAACACAGTACCTCAAATATAAGGACAGTTTCTACAATAGTTTGCCTTTACATAGTGAAGGTCACTGAATTGATTTTAAATAACACTTTATGCCGCAAAGATTTCAGTCTTAATAGCAAACCTTTGTGAGGACAGAAACAAGACTGGCCCTGATGGTAACAAAAGCGAGTGGAAAATAAATTGTAAGATAGTGAGTTAAGGGCAGTAGAAGGAGTGTTAAATCGATCAAAGTCTTTGAATTGTCAGCTTTTTACCTTTTATGGCAGAAAAGTACAAGGATTTTTTCTCTTTTGAAGAGAAAGAAGAATGCATGGGGAGATGAAAACATATATTTCTGTCCTTCGTCCACCGTTTTTTAGGGTATTACAGGACAGAAAAAAAACTGTGCTTTCATAATCACGAACAAGTAATTATTTGGCACTTTTCCTTCCCAGATGGCTGAATGCTTGATGTTCTTGTCACGTTGTGTTGCGTTTTCCTTGCCTTGAATGGGCTGTGTACACAACCATTGTTTGATGAGTAAAATTGAAGGCGAGCCTTGTAAACTGTGGATGCCCCTTGCCAAAGACATGGCACTGCAAAGACATTGTGTGCAGACATCTCTTTTGGACTCTTGAGACTTTATGCTTCTTAGCTTGAGGCTTAGGAGAGGTATTGACTGTATTCTAAAGAAAATATAGCAACTTTTATATGTTGCAAGGGGTGAAAACTCCTACGGTGAAAGTGAGACCACTTTATAACATGATGGTTTGTGCAATACTGCAAAAAAATATATCACATATTAGGTCACAGAGTATTTCACATTTTAGTCTGTGCAGAAATCATTCCCTCAGCTAATATTATTCTTCTTAGTGGTTTCTACTGGCAGCACCAAAGAGGCAGAGAGAAAGAACATTCCTTTCAGGTAATTTTTAGATGTATGATTTATTTTATCATTACCTTGAGAGAATGGCTTGCTTGCAGGAGCACAAAGCAAAAATATTATCATAGAGCCTTTAACATGTTAAGTACTAGACTACTCATCTATAGGCCTATTGAGTGATCCCTTCATGCAGATGCCTAAATGTACTAGATATGAATGGTTAAGTCTTTTTCAAGCAGTGGACCAGGTTCTTTAGATTCTGGGAATACTTCTCACAACTACAATTTCCTGGCAGAAGTATGTGAAATACGTGTAGATGCAACAAAGTAATGATAAAAGACTTATCTTAACACTTAAGTAAAACCAAAAACTCTGATAATGGCTTTGACAATTATGGTGGAGATAATAAGGGTAAGATTGATGACATTAATTATCGCAGATCCATGACAGCAGGATGTGAAAGAGGTCCACAGGGATCCACCAGATAAAGAGAGATCCCAGGAGCATAAATGGTTAGCAGCATGAGTGTATGAGGCTCTACTAGCTGGCTGCAGCAACTAGATGGAAAGCAAACAGTAAAAACACAAGTACTGAGGCAACATATATTTGTATCAAGTTTCAGCAGCTAACATCTGGGTATCATATTTTCCTTTTCCACTATTTGTTTGAAGTTCCTCATAGGTGTTTCCAGTAAAGTATGCTTTGGTTCATGTGACTGCACTGAATGCGTCATACTCAGCAAACCACTATACCAAAGTAAAATCAGACTGAAGTGAGAAGGACCATGTCATCGGCAAAAAGTAGATATATTGATCCAAACATTACCCTGATATAGATTCCCCAGACCTCAGCCTTACTTTGATATTCTGTCCACGAAAATCCCACACTGATCCCAGGAGCTGCTGAAGAGAACCTGAAAGCTTGAATACATGGCTCAAAACACTCAAAAGTAAACAAGCTAAATATGGTGCCAGACTGAATGTTTAACAGCATACTGAGTCATTCATGACGACCTTTTATAGAAAAGTAGAACAATAACTTTGTGCTTCGGATTTATTTGGTGTGCCATAGCATCTTGCTTTAAAAATTGAGTACTTGTTTTTCAACACCTCCTGCTGTTACAGCCCGTCAAAGCTTGGATTTGTTCTTTGGCACAATTTCGACGTAATTTGCATATACTAGAGAATTCAAATGTGTTTGTATTTTCTCCACGGTTTCAGACCACTTTAGCTAATGCTCCCTTTGGAGTCAGTGGATGCTCACCCACTCCACAGATGTTTCCTTTATAAATCCGAGGGTCTGAAGGAATAACAATGTGTATATGTTTGCAGAAGCCTGTTTGATCGAATGTTACTGATTCAAATTAAAGCTTAACTTGGTTCTCCGATCATGCACTGGTTTCTGCCTTTAACTCCTCTCAGAGTTAAGAGGACATGATTTCATGAGAATAATCACTCATTTTACTAAAGCAATTGACAAATATGAGGTAAAGTGCAGAGGCTTATATCAAAAGTGGACTGTTGGTGCAGGAAGCTAAGTGACAGCAAATCAGGTTTAAAGCAGTGTAGCTCAACAAGCAGGGCATTAACAAAAGTATTTTTAGCCATCAGTAGTGTTTTATCTGCTGACAACATCAGTCTACACTAAATGGCATGTACAAAACAAAATGAATTCTTGTTTTCACTTCAGTTAAATTGAGGTCCTGGAACAGAGATGCACTATACCCACTCTTTTGGAAAGGAATACATCATCACTATTACTCACATGATTGTCTATAGCTGCCCGCTAATTCACCCGCTCATGTGCGTACATCACCCCTGTCCTTCAAAACCTCCACTGGCTCCCTGTTCCCCATTGCATTCAGTTCAAAGTCCTTCTGTAGACATTCAAAACCCTCCATAACCTGATCTCTCACTATCTTGCTAACCTGCTTCACCCAAATAACCTGCCCTGCAATCTTCACTTCTTTGGTGATACTGTCCTTTCCCACTGTACAGGACCAAGAAGTGAACCTGGGGTGACAGAGTTCACCATCACTACCCACTCCCTATGGAATTCACGACTGAAACACATCCATAATTACACCAACCTTACCACATTCAAATTCCGACTCAAAAACCATCTTATTTTTTTATTTTTTTATTTGTCAATGCTTTTAAGTGTAGATGCAAAATTAATGTTTAAATTGGATTTTGGTTTTTGATGTCTTTTTTCATCTGCAATCTATAGTGTCTTTGAGAACTTTGAAAAGCATAATAGAAAACGAATGTGTTATAATAATAATAATAATAATAATAATAATAATAATAATAATAATAATAATAATAATAATAATAATAAGTACTCCTAAATATTTTTTCAGGTTGCACAGCTCAAGTTTTATGAGCGCTTGCACTGTGGTTCAAACCCTATCCCACATTTAACTTATGGGGCTGGGCCACTGCAAATTCCAGTGATGCATCAAATTCACCGTTTGCAAGACAATTGTCCTACAAAACTAGAAAAAACTATGTTGCATCAATATTCTGCATCTTGTTTCGTGCTTTCTGTAGGCGTTGATTGGCAATAAGACTTTATTGTGATGCTACAGTATATACATCTGCAAAAGGGGGTTAAGTATGCACATTTGAATAAAGTTGGTATGCCTGGTTTTCTTGTGTGGAATCAACTCTCCTCTGTGTATGGCATTTGTTTTGAGATCAGGGTAAAATGGTTCATATGTGTTTTATTTCACTAGTTTCATCTGCCCTTTGGCACTCTCTGAGCTGACTTTGAGAAGCACCCCTGGCTGTGACATGATAAAAATATTCAAATATTTACTTACATGTCATTAAGCAGCATGCTAAATTTAACATGCTAAATTTTATCGGAGCCTGAATAGTTAAAACTATCAGTTTTGTGTCAAACTCTTTTCCAAAATGGCTACCTCCACACTTGACAGAACCAACTAATCAAGGACCAACTGAGACCTTTTGCCAGGATTCATTCAACAACTAAAGCTTTCATGGGTTCCACAGACATCACATCCTTTCCACTCTGCCATAAATGGAAAATTCTTGGCATGGCAGTCAGGCAGTGTGCATATCATCACAGACAGTCAGATCTGTGTTTTGCAGTATTTTGGCTGCTCTCATAGGAGAAACAAGGAAACAAAGTCCAAGGATGCTTTTTTCCAAGGGGAAATAAGACAAAGGTCACTGAAGACTAAAGTTCACCTCCAAACCAAATACAAGCTGTAAACAGTTGAGATACTCGGCCAAGAAATGCATTCTAGCTAAATAAAGAGAAGCAAGAGGGGGGTTGCTGAATGGAGAGCCCAAATGGGATTTAACAGACGGAACAATGAAGGTACTCACCACTAGTGCTCTGAGGAAACTTTCCAAGGATGAGAAAAACAGAGCCAGAAAAGGTTGCCAAACAAAGCTGAAGCCTATTGCAGAGTGGGACACACACATTGCCTGTGTCAATTTGTGCTCCCAGTGCTGATGGCCACAAATGGGTAGAGATGTGTCTGCTGCAAGAAAAAAAATAAGCTCTGGACAGAGTGGTTTCTCTTTGTGATAAAGTCAGTGGGGTTTTGCTCTGCAGTATGGAGGCTGTCCTGGGAAGAATCTGATTTTGCTGGGGAAATTTGTCATGAGAGCACAGGGCTTTGGACAGAATAACTGAGTTCACCTGCTAGTTCATGAACAAATGGCAGCATAGAGAAGAGAGAGGAACAGCTCCCGACAGTTCAGATGCTAACCAGTGCCAAGTAGAGGTGCAAAATAGAAAACCATGGGCAGACAATACAAATTTAAGACGTGGGAGTTTAGAGGATATTAAGATTGCAGGTATGTGCCATCAGTGGCACAGCTCAGGTGATTGCCAGAGTTTTTTTTTTTTTTTTTTTTACAAACGTTTAGAAAGTCATTTCTGATGGGTTGCTGAATCAAGAAGATGCCAAATGGTTCATACAACTCTTCACATATAGATGAAAGAGCTGACTGTGAGACGAGCGTGCCAACATTATAGAACATGGCTCACAGCAGAGCGCGATAAAGGTCATGGACTCCAACAAGCGATGAATTCTCTGTGAGAATGATCTAGCTGTATTTTCTGTAAGTCTCTACAGTTACTCCGTCTATTCTGAGAGTCTGGCTTTGTTGCCTTAGATTTATAGTCACAACAGATTTTCAGTTCCAGCAAATTGTTATGTTGATGTCTTTTTTTTTCTTCTTTTTTTTTTTTTAAGCAAACTCTTTAGTTCTCATGTGTTCAGCCATCAATGTTGGCACAGGCATACATTTTCAAAAATAATACACATTGGATCCTTGACTACTTTGTCCTTCATAAACTTTAACTCATTCATGGAATTCTGCTGCAGTTGTCACTCTTTGAATAAACCACATTTTCATGACTCGTAAAACTACTGATGGATGTAAACAGTTATCTCAACATTATATTTTGTTTCCAAGGACAGCCCTAAAAGGCGTCAAGAATTTCAAAGTATACTTGGTGCAGTTAAAAGTTTACCATGTCCCTTCTTATGTAATGATTAAATAAAACCTTTTGAGATAGAGAGACATAATGCATCTTAACAAGTTTTTAGTATACCTGAGCAAAGCATTTTGAAGTCACTCTCAGATTGTTACTGCATGCCTATTTAAACTACAATAACACTTTAGACTAGGGAACACATATTCATTAATTTGCAGTCAATAAGTAAGAATTAGTAGTTAATATATGGAAAAGTCTGAATTCATGGTGCAATAGAGGTAGAAAAAGGGGTCAATGCGTGCTTAATAAATACTAATTAGATACTTATATGCATGTTAAAAAGCACCTAGTTAATGGTGAATATGTGTTCCCTAATCTAAAGTGTTACCTAAACTACATATATAATGGGGACAGCGAGTTTTCCATCCGCGCATCCAATTGGTGGTTGATAGCAACACTGGTGTACCATTTAAAATATTTTCATCTGTCTTTTTTTGCTGCTTCCTCTGTAAACTGCCTTTCAACCCACCACCACCCTGGCACCTCCCTTTTGTTTGCTGTGTCTGGTTTTACGACAGTCATGTACTGTTATGTCATCCACTCTGTTCTGGACCCTGGTGGTCTTTGCTGTTGCTCTCCCTGACTTGATGTTTCATGTGTTTTCCTGAAAAAGAGGGGAGATGTGCTCTTTCTGCCTCAGGCTTTTGCATCCCACATGGGCACTTAAGTGGGCAGGGGGCTCCAAAAAAGAGCCATATGGTCAAATATAACTTATTGCATGCAAATAATAAATTCTATTGCTGGAGTGGTCCTAACTGAGCTATCTACAACCAAATAACCCGGTAAAAAATGACTCCCAAAATGTTTTTTTGCTAGACTCCTATTGGATAAAACAAAGAAAGCCGATTATATTAGCAACTGAAAAAAATTGTCAGATCAACTCACAAGTCTCTGTAGCAGGAGCTCAGCTTAAATTGCTGTTGTATACATTCTTGCCTGGTTAACCTTTGAGCCATGTCCTTGTGGTCAGCAGTAAAGGGACCTCAAACCTACACATAACACTGAGTTCTGTTTAAAATATTAAACACTCCATGACCAACAAGTACATTAATAAGGAAACAAAACAATAGTGTTACCCTTAAATTCATAAATTTACATATTGCAACAGTCCATGTTTGCTCTTGTGGGGTAGAGCAGTGTTGTGTTTTTAATACAGTCAGGAACTTGTCCAGGGTTGGGAAATATGGTGGTAATTGCATTTTTAACACCCATAAATCCATTAGCTATGCCTGCTTATTCTTTTAGAGGGTTGCAGTCCTCCGCTTTAATTTGTTAGATTGTGTTTTTACATGACTTAGTTAGTTTTAAAAACCTTTTTATCTTGTGACTGTCACAATTACCCGTTCAGAAATGTAGCTGGTTTCAAATTCCTTTCTTTTGTTGCTGTCAGTAAATACATATTTGTAAGAAATGAGAGAAGCACACAAAAAAGAATTATTCAGATTAATGAAATCACAATATTCAGAGCTAATTGATAGCACTTGAAAGTAGTTGTGTGTCAGTGTTGTCTGCAGGCAACTTCAAGTCATGATCATGGCCTCATCCCACACTGCCAGATGCTGTAGTTAATGGATTCCTCAAACAATGGACTGTACTCGGCAATTCATATCCCTCTGTGGAGTTGAGGACCTGTATGGTTATGCACTGTTGTGTGCAATTATTTCATTGTTGGACTCATTAACAATTACACAAAGCTAAAACTGTCCTCTTATTAGAGCATTTTGTCTTTGAAGGCTTTTAACATTACACTCTATTAAACAGGAGTGAAAATACAACTATGGCTTGGATGTGTCTTTATATTTCAACTAAATCATCTGTCTTGGCATGATGTGAAGCTTTGAAAAGGAAAAAGAAACAGGAAGCACAAAGCAAGGAACATTTAACAGTTGGAGAGGGGAGCACAAACTCGTTCAAATACTTTTCCTGGCTGTCAGCGAGGGATTGTCACAATAGATCACACAGTAACTTCCTGTAGAGCTGTCTGTGTCACTCCATCAGTCACATTAGCAATCTAAGAGGGGCTCCATCAAGAGCAGTCTTGGGGAGGGGAATCTGTCTGTCCTCAGTATGTGTCCATCACCAGGAAAATGTTGAGTATTGATTTCATGTCTGGAGAGCCTACAGACTGCAGCTGGCAGTGACAGTCAGTGACTCAGCTCTGTTTTAATGACAGAAACGAGTTACAAGAGAAACAGCTTTGAAAAGGTACACTCAGGAACTATCCAGCAGATGTTTACTGTAAGGACAGAAAATAATTTAGTCTTGACAGAGTCATATGAACACCGGTGCCAAGTAGTTAACTCAAAACTCTCTTTGGCTTACTTTTTGATGAGGAGAATGACAGTGGTATGCCAGGTTTGTGGCAGTCTGCCAGCCTGAGATGCCAAGACAACAGCCCTGTGTAAATTCACATTCATCTCCTTGCCAAGGAAAAAAAAAAACAGACTTAGAGTAATGAAAATGATGGTATCAGTTTTGTCCTGGTTTCATGTTTGGTACACTGCCATCCCTGTTGCTCATTGACTGTTGGTGTTTACTTTTGATTGTTCTCTATGCAGTGGTGGGTCAGACCTTTATAATTAGGGCAAATGGAGAGGCCAGGGTACAAAAACACACCCAGCCAAGTTAGTGCTCCAGATAAATGCTAAATACTGGCTGCCAAAAAGAAGTGAAACACAAACTTAATTGTGAAGTGTTGTTACTCTACATCCAAAAACTTATTTTTATGCAAAAAATAAAGCATATACTGCACATCACACACTGAAAGTAGCAAAACATTATTTCTCTGCTGTTAAGTCATTTCTAATAAAGCATCATATTGACAATATTACCAATTCAGTATATTTTTCAGTTTTTGTTTCTAAAATATGTAATCGGTCTACACAATAGACTATTTGGACATTGACGCCAGCTCTGGGCTTCCTTGCCAACAGCTACAGTGTGCTTGCCAATTGTCACCCTTGTTATGTTAATATCTTCTACCGTACCAAATTATAAGAATAATCTTCCTGTTTAGGGTAGGCTGTTGCTCAGACCAACTCATAAGGTATCAGATCAAGTCATTTAGTAACAGGGTGCAAATATTTTATATCTACATATATATTTTATATTTTATATTCTATATCTATATATTTATTTATTTATTTATTTTATTTTATTTTATTTTTTTAAGCATTTTTTTAATAGGTGTGTATTTGATTTTAAGTGCCTCTGGGGCCAGCTTCAAGAGGACGCGTCAGGAAATGCAGTCTTGAGCACTTCTGCATCAGCTTCACTTCTTGTGGCTGGAGGTTGCTGCTTGGTGAGGCTAAGAAAGGCTTGGACTTGGAGGTTGCATTTATATTTTTCCATACTTACCAAATTGTTTTGGGATTTGCAGTCTTCAAAAATAAAAACATTGTATGTCCCTTTCTCTATATGCTTGTAGTGCTTTTAGTTTAGTTTAGTTTAGTTTAGTAATGAATGTAAATTCTTCTGTACACACTCTACATGACAGAACTCTTCAACTACATGCTAAAATGTTGCAATCAAGTTGGCTCAATCAACAATAACAGTCATTTGCTCTATCTTTGTGTTAAATTAACTGCAGTGAGGAATCCTTTCTAAAACAAACAAACAAACAAAAAAAAAACAGGAACAGTTTTCCCATAGAAACAATCCTTGCACAGTTTGAATGTGCTTTTACGGATCAGGGTGTAAAATTTTCATTTTGGGCCACCTTAAGGTAGGAACATCCTCGGCTGTTGCAAAAACGAGAGGCTCTCCACAGGCATTTCATTCTCAGTTTTTTTTTTTATTTTTTTTGTCTTTGGAAGTTTGAGTAGCATCTTGTTTCTCACACTGGTTTTGACAAATTCACTAAAGGCTGTCCTGGGAAAGTAGCATTCTTTATGAAAACACCATCAGACTCTGACGAGAGCCTGGGGCAGTACAGAATTGGCAGATTTGGCGGAGACAGCTGCAATGCTCTTTTGTATGCTGGAGGAACCCCACTCAAGCGTCACTTAGCTTTCCTTCAGTGCATGTTACTCAAGGAAAAAATTTATAAGTAGTGAAAACAGATTTAAAATGCTGCTAGTTGGTGAAGACCTTGACTTGTAAATTGGAAAATGGTAGGTCATCAATTGTTGTGAATTCAAATTCATTGTACCTCCCTCGTACAAAGATATGCAAGCGCTCCTCTTCCTGTTCCCATGAAGGAGCAAAACTTTGTGACCCATGCTGCATCCAGCCTCTAGAGGGAGCTCTGAAATATTTGGCTTCACTTTTTGCAAGCTTTTGGTCCGATGTCTTTGAAGTTTTAGTGCTAGATTCTAAGACATTCATTTTTAATCATCTCTCAAACCTTTCGAGACTATAATTCTAAAATTCCAGCCCAGACCCTTTGAAGGTGGTTATTTTTTTCTTTCCACACATATACACTTTGTTTGTGAAAGAATAAGTAACACATGACATCCTCACATCAGCAGAAGCACAGCATTGTTGACTAACTTCATCAGCAGGGAGAAGTTTCTTCCCTGAAGAGCTGCTTGGATGAGACAAACACATTCCCCTTGTTCTCTTGTCTCCGGGTTGTTTTCTTTATCATCAAGGAGAAATTCTTGGAGACATCAATTTATTTCACTCTCACCCAGTGAAAAATATTGTTTTGGAATATCAAAGTCTCGAGAACCAAAAACAATAAAGTCAGTGTAAAAGTACATGACAGGAATAGCCTCTTTCTCAAACTCTTCTCGCGTGTGAATTAAAAGTATCATCAACATGTTTTATTCTGAGGTAGACTTGGAGCAGAGATCTTCACTCTGGGAGAAGGGCTTTTTTAACAAGCTGCAAAAATCCCTCCCTCCATATTGTCAAAGCAACAATACAGTCCCCCTTCCGTTTTGTTATTTTGAGACTTAAACAATTCTATTTGAAGTGTGTCTTTCTTTCTTAGGATGCAGATTTGGCTCATAACCATGGCTTCACTTTCTTGTGCCACAGTATTTACATAAAAAGCCCGCAGTCTGGAAAAGTTTCTAATAGATTCTGGCGAAAAGAAGACTAAGGATGAGCGACACAAATGAAAGCCTCAAGGAGCAGGGGGCAAGGGGAGAAGGGGGCCAAGGGTTTAGGGCTGAAGTTTTGGTGGTGAGGGCAGTGGGGAGAGACACTGGAGGGGGCTGCTGGGTAGCTGAGCTTTAGCCTGGCTCCATTTGAGAGCAGCAAATCCGACTTGGTTGGTAAACAGAGGCTCCAGGGACACTTCTTTAGCATGCAGGCTGCTGCAGACGAGATGGAAGCCCTCTGTGATTCTAATGGAGTAAGCTCATAGAAATCAGCGTAGAAAATGCCAATAAGGCTGTCAGCCACCGCGGCTACACAACACAGCCTCACGCTCAAACACACCAAATTACTCAATGCACAAACACCCACAAGCGGACAAATATGCATTTATTTGTGAGCCCTCTTGCTTTTTTTCCACATGGGTATAACATTCCTTTCAGAAGAAGAACTCAGTCTTAGCTTCAAGTATCATAAGGGCATCATCTCTCTTTAATTTAACCCCCATTGGCTTGGGCTGGGAGAGTTTAAAAGGAAGCTTTTCAACTTCACACGCAGCTAACAAACTCATTTTATGGTCGTGCTTTTCAAAGGGAATGCCACACATTGCAGAAATACCCAAACCACATGTTTTTCTTTTGCCCTTGGACGGTTGAGTCGAAAGCTTACTTTGAATGGGATGCCGACTTGGTGCAGATTCTTCAGAGTTTCACAACCAAATTAGATTTACATTCGTTTTTACAGAGCTGGAATATTAATTTTATTTTGTTATAGTCAGCACCCACAAATCAGCCGCCCTCTGATTTCACACCTCGGTGAAATTCAAGGGTTTTAAGCTTTTGGAAAGACTGATGCAAGTTCGCAGACATCGACTGCACTGTCCAGGGATACCAAAATCATCTGTGAATACTTAAAATGGCTGGCACTTCCTTTAAATTTGCCCATTTTTTTCTTTCATCCCTCTATCAAATCCTCTGTGTACATTATTAGGACTGTCTTCTCTGAATGCGAAGAAGATGAGACAGGTGTCCTCTGGGAACTGTTTTTCTTTCTTTCCTTCCCCTTCTTTTCCTTTATAGGGAGGCACCTGTAATTTGTCTTCATCAACTATTATGGACATCCTCAGGAACAAAACCTGGACTTGAAAAGTATCAAATCAACAGCACATTTTTCAGAAAATGGCAGATCCAATTTTACACATGTCCCTGAGGCCTCCCCCTAACAGTTGGTGTGCTGATCCTTCACTCATTGGATGCCGCTTCTCGCAGCCGATGAGGAGGTTTTAAGATTGTTTCTGTCTCCTACAACCTGTGAGATGGGCTTCAATTGGATAAATGCTAACAAGACGTCCCACTGATGTTCGATTGTAGCACCTGGAAGACATGCAAACCTCTCTGGCCAAATTACAAATAATCTACATGAGACAGAGGAGATGGAGGATTGTTTCCTCTTGACATCTGGTGAGATAGTGTTTCCTTGTTTGTCATTTAACTTGATATGTAGTGGGAGAAAACTCTGTAAATGCTGATTTAAATCTCCAAAAACGTCCAAAGTACTGTCTCTTTGCACCCTCTACTCTGAATACAAAAATGTGCTTCAGAGAAGAATTGCTAAGTTTAAATCAGAGGTAGCCTTGCAGATAGCTTAATGCTTTTGCAGAAACCATCATAACACTTGACTTATTGACCTCTAATCAGATCATTCAAGGTTAAAAAAAGGAAAAGAAAAGAAAAAATCTTTCACTGACATTTTTATTCCACTCACAACAGCCTTTATCTGCTTCTGATCCAGCTGCTGTGTCCCAAGAAATATTTAATTCAAATGCCTCTTTAATCATTTTTAAATATTAGACACACACTTGTCATTCTACAATCAGCTTACCATAAAATTTGAAGCACTTGTCATTTTGGGAAAAGTTCAGTCAATTTTTTGGGGGGTCTCCAGAGGAAAAGAAGTCCTAACTTTCCTCCTGTTTTCTAGTTAGTACTGTGTTTAGTGAATCCACAATGTGCAGCCCCTGTGTATATAGTCAAAGTACCAAATCATTATTCTGTGTTACTAATATGGTACTTGAGCTTAGCCCACACTTACCTTCATAGCTGGAGGGTACAACACACTGCCAGCCACCAATTTGTCTGAAGTCATGCCACCTACCTCAGCGAGTCACTCCTCAAGCTGTGACAAGCAACTTGAGGAGTTTTGCAGTCATATTTGCAGCTACAAGCAAGTATGCCATTATTTCTTAAAATCCACAATCAGATAAAGCATCTACCAAGTGACAACAGCAACCTACAGCTCTGGAAAAAATTAAGAGACCACTGCAATTTTCAGAAATCAGCATCTCTACATATATGACAGTCATTCCATTGCAGTGTCTGTTGAATTCCAACACAAGCACACCTGTTTCTACCTAAGACTGTACTGATGAGGTGATCACCTGACCCAAATCTTTTTGAACTAGGAAATGTATAAAAACCATTGCTGTGGTCACCAATCTCCTCTGTGAAAGACTGGTGGAGAACAAGCCAAGAGGCATGAGAGTTGTTATTGCAAATCAGGGTTATTCTACCAAATATTGATTTCTGAATATTTCCAAAGTTAAACCATTAGTAATGTGTTGTTTAAAATTGAATAAGAAATTGTTTTTTTTTGTTTTTTGTTTTTTTTTTTGCATTATTTGAAGTCTGGAAACAGTGTGCTTTATTGGGTAATTTGACCATTTTTCATTTTCTGCAATTAAATGCTCTAAATTACAATATTTGGGATTTGGGAGTAATGTTGTCATTAGTTTATATAATAAAACAAAAATGTTCATTTTACCCAAACAAATACCAAGAAATAGCAAAATCAGAGAAACTGAAAAATTTGCAGTGGTCTCTTAATTTTTTTCCAGAGCTGTATGTACCCCAGCCAACCTCCAATGGTGAAGAGCACAGCCATTGATGAATTTAGCTTCAAATGCCAAGAATGACCCACATGTATCCACGTGAACCCATTTACAGCAGACATAAATATGTTTACAGCCTGGGGTGGAACTAAATAAATAAAATAAGTCCCATTTCTTTGTTCATACATCGCATGAAGAGTTCAATTTTTCATAACTCATCTGTTTTGGTTTCATGAGGACCAAGTGTCAAGCACACATTTGCATAATTGTGGGTGTGGCAGGTGTGATTGACAGGAGGGCACATTGCAGCTCCCAGGAGGATCAGTGCCCACTTCAATACCACCTTTGTGTGCTTTTGCTAATCCAACATAAAGCTTGGTTGAATTAGGATTTGGAAATATTCTTATGTCCCAAAGTTATACCCTAAATATCTTGACAAACTTGCAAAGGATTCTGTTGTTTGTGATCTTCAAACAAAATTATTTGCTTTACTTCTATTGTACATCAGTTCCCTCAGTGGATAATTAGCATGTGACAGTTGTTTAACAGGTGAAGGAATTAGGTCATTAAATATGGTTCAACTTGTGACACTCATGCTTTTGAACCTTACCATGGATTAATGTATCTTCATTAGACATTGTGCTTTACTTTAAGCTCAACTCTATAAATATAATTACTTCATGTGATTGATAAAACAAGTAAGGCATTGTGTTGTGGTATTTAACAAACACCACACTCTGGACCCTCCTCAGGAAACTATAAGAAGAGATCAAAATGAGGAGAGCTGTAATTGCCTAAATTGCTGTTCTTGAAGTACGGTCACACAGAGTTGACTCCAAAAAGTCATTTTGTGGCTCTTCTTGTACGTTTCCTCACCACTGACGTATAACTACAGATAATTGTGGCCTCTGTGTCATTACCTAATTCTCTGTAAGTAATTATATGATAACATTAGGAGTGCAATCATATTTCCTGTCATCAGGCGAGCTCCTGTAACATTTTTTATGCCAGTAGAAATTGATTACTACTTGCTCAATTGCCTCTCTCATTGATATTACATGAGGGAATTTAACAAGTGCATAAACAAACAAGGTTTTCCTCTGACACCACAATCACAATGCAGCAATCCTGATTGGAATACTTTATGGGTGTGGGCCAAGTGCGGTATCAAACAGTATGGATCGGGTCCACTCAACATAGTGCAAACTGTCTGGTTCGAATGATAAAACCAGACTGAAATTGCCCTGCGTACAAAGTATTGCTGAGGGCAAGGATTATAAAGGTTTTTCACCCACCACCTTGCCCTCATATTGATTTTAGTATAACCAGGAGATTTATCAACACACAATGTTTGACAGGGAGCTCAGTAACAGTTAGAATTAAGTTGCTTCTACAAGGCTGGAATAAAATGCTGCCACAGCAGAGATTTAAGGAGAGGACAGCAGGGTCACAAGGCCTTTCCTTCTATGTTGTACTACTCCATACTGAAGGGTTCAAGGCTTTTTAAAGCTTGATTGTTACAGTTGCATTTTCATTTCATTGTAAAGACAATAAGTGTTCTAGCAACTCAAAGGCATGCACAATTTTTGAAAATCTAAAATTGTATATTTTTATCATACACCTGATCTCTCTTTTTCATGATAGGGATCATCAGCAAAGAAATACAAGCTGGGAATGACCAACAACTTTGGAGCTAACAAGGACTGTAATGATACTCGTGCTTAGACATGAGTGTTGATGTTTGGTAATTAAGAACACCAGAGGGGGCACAGTAATTAGACAGATCTATTGATAGAATTTGATCTAAAAAAGCTGTGCTGTCATTAAATTGGTTAATCTAGTTCACTATTTAAAAGCAGCATACAGATCCTCTATCTTTCGATATCTTCCCTAACTTGTCAATGGAAAACTTAGTCATCACATCTCTCAATGTGGGTATCAAAAGTTGAAGGAAAAAGTTTGTGTTGTAATCCTTGGTTGAAAAAAAATGAAGCCAATGTGGATGTGCATAAAATGTAGTTCCGTGAGCATCCACCTCAGGCCAGATTCAGCTGAATATAAATATTCAGATCTTTCATCGGAGAGATCAATGAAACACTAAATCATTGTAAGAGCTATTTTTTTCTTTTTTCATGGACAGAGATGCTGCAAAATAAATAAATAAATAGATAAAAAATTAAAATCGGTTTACAGAAATTATTTTGAAAAAAGTGCACGTGCTATCAAGAGCAGGGTCTTACTATCATGTAGAGCTTTTGTCCTCAAGTGTTCTACCAATCTACCAATGTTTCTACTTAAGCTGCATTAGCAAGATGCAGCCTATACTTGAGTGTAATGCAAACCTACAAAATAAAACTCCTTCTTATGTCAAGCTGACATACAGATGCTCAAAACATCAGAACTTTATCAGACATCATCATGACAACAAACATGTTTCAGAAAGTGCTTTTCTATCAAGCATATAAAGTGAGTACATATTCCTGATGAAAATAATTGAAATGAAACATGTCTTACATGCACTGTGAACCCATCAAATCCTCAACTCTGTGCAAGATTTGATAATTTTTTTGTTGGAAATTTTAGATAGTATACACAATCTTTTTCATCTTTGGGTGTATCTGAGCCAATACTTATCACTGAGAGAACGTTTATACCCCATCTGTTTAACTCAGCAATGTTATCTTTATGGAAAGCAGAGTGTGAGCCTCGCGTTGCCTGGGAGCACATGTGGGCTGAGATAGGAGACGGATACAAGGAGATGGGAGACAACAGTGATCCGTGCATTGAAGCAAAAAAGCAGCAAGGGAATATGTCAAGAAATCGAAGCCCAGACAAGTTGAAGGAGAGAAGATTCAGATGCACAAACATACACTGTGTTTTTCCTCAGACCTGGAGGTAGAAGAACAGAGCTCAAATCAAATTTTACTAAGCTATTGTCAAACTTGTGTGTGCTCTCAGCGTATTTTATTTTTGCTGAAGCTTATCCCGCCTTTAAGTGGGACGATCGAGCCTGTAACTGACCCACTTATGTAGTCATCTTCATAAGTAACATCCTTCCGAAGTAAAAACTAGAATCACATCAGAGCCTTATGAGCTGTAACACAAGTTTGAGACGCATTTGTCACCAAAAAGTGTTACAGTGCAGCTTTTACAACATCAATAGTGCCATGCAATAAGTGAAGGACAGATCATTTTTCAAGGACAGCTTGTCCTGTTTTTGTATACACACAATCCAAAGCTCTACATTGTATATTGAAAGACATCTATGTTTGTGTTTTTAAAAGTCTATACATATCTACCCATTTTTGCAGCATGATAACATATCTGAAGCCTTGTAAAAACAGGTTTTTGTGCTCTATGGTTAAACATGACGGATATATAAAGGTAAATTTTCATATTACTTACCCATTTCTCTTTAACTTAAGTTAACCAGGACATGGTCTCCATGAGAAAAGAAGTGTATCTGTGCTTGACAACAGCCCCAGGATAGGATCAGATGTTTGTGTGTGACTTTCATTAATAGTTCAGTGTCTGCTTATTTTAAATACCATGAAAAATAATATGTACAATTACATTTGTAAAATTAGTGCATTTCTTATTGAGCTGCGGTCTTCTATTGTGGCAGGAATCAGATACTTTTGCAAAAGAAGCTCATTTCATCTTTCGTCTCCCTCGAAAATATCTTGTGGTTTAAAACTCGATTTTCTCTGTGATATTGTGACTAATAAACAATCTCATATGTTGGGAAATGTGTCTTGATGTTCAATGAAATTGGTAATTTAACAGAAAGATTGAATGTTTTGTAAAGAAGTTGACTTACTACAATCTCTTCAGAGGCCTTTTCCCCTCTGCTGTGAACATGAGTGCTTCAGAGCAATCATACGACATGAATTGCAATGTATTTTAACCAGTCAAAATCACAATATCAATCAGAAGAGCCCCGACAGCTAACTAATGGCTCATGCAGGCTTTTGTGACAGTTTTAACTGAAAAGGAAATGTACAGTTAAAGGCCCAGTTAGCCTACGCAGTAAGTAGTTTAAATTCTTGTCCTGAGTTATTATTCTTGTACACCCCTGGTGTTTTCAATACATTTCTTTAATTATAGGCTTAGGTGAAGGTGCTATGATTTTTGATTGCTTCTCCTTGGCTGGGTTTCAGCAGATGGTAGTGACAAGATCATTATTTAAAGTGAGCTTGAAAAACAGGTGATTTTTGTCACAAACAAAGAATAGTCGTGCTAAATATGTGCTCTTCATTCATGAGCATTAAAACAAAAACCAACTGGTATGAATTACGTCCTCATGACAGTGGGTACAGTGAAAATCTGTTTTTTGTTCCTCACCATGTATCAGTCAAGTGACAGGCAAAATGCTTCATTCCATAATCCCTCTTCTCTTCCAAAGTCTAAACACAAACAGCTACATGATGCAACTGTCACAAGTAGAATATCACTTGGTGGGACACACAAAGGCATAAACTTGTTTATTCAGCTGCTAATGAATTAACCACAGGTAAAAACAACTTATCTCTTGTAACTAAGAATATTTGCATCCATTCCTTCTCTCTTCTCTTGCTCCATCTTTTTTTTTTCACTTACCAACATGAAAATTTATGGATTTAGAAAACCAATGTTAGCAGCCAGATGCTCAAGTTGAGATTTACATGGTTTCACACAGTGGCATGCTCAGTTTACAGACCAACAAACGCCTACCTTTAGAGATTTTTTGGTGCAAGGGTATGTTTGAGGGATTTGGGTCGGTTTTCCAAAAAGATTTTACTGCTCTTTTCTCAGTTAGAACAATCGTAAAACACTGAAGTGGAATATTATTCAAATTTTCACAATATCTCTGCCACTCAGTTATGACCCAATCACCTCCCAATATTTTCGAGGGATTATTCCGCGAGAGGAATATTTGAACTTCTGCACTGTACCTGTTAGGACTCTCTGCTGTCATTGCACTAAATGCTGCTCTGCTGCACTCTCACTCCTCTGTCATTTGTGTAAAGCCCAAGGCCACAGCTCCTCATCAGGGGATCTAGACATGATTTCATCAGTGACAGTGATGCCCAAAACTTCTGAATTATTAAACCTAACATCTGCATTGTTGTTTACTTGTATTTTCTTTGCTGATTGAAAATTCATCTGCCAGAAATGCATCTCCTCCTAATGTTTTGTCTTTGCCTCTCATGATTTTTTGTTTTTGTTTGTGAGTGTACAGCTTTTCTTCGTATTGATTTTGGACTCAGCCTCTAATTCCCCATGGCTAATAGAGGCCTTGTGTGGAAAAATATTAATTTGGAGACACAGACAACACATGCATGATCATATGAGAGGATCACCAGTGAAACTGAATTTCACATTTTTGCTTAGGGGCATTGTCTGTGTGTCTATCATTGCTCTTTGATGATCCCTGGACCCATACTTTATTATTCATCACTTATGAGCAGCAAGCTCGTTCTGGCTGTAGAGTACATTTAAATGACAAACTCAGTCTAATGATGGGACAATAAAAAATGCTTCTTATTGAGCAATTTGAATCATTTATGTTTTGCATTTTAGATGTATTTAAAAGTCTGAATAAATGTTGCCTGCAGATACCGACATACTTTTGAATATTCTTTTTTCTAACTTTATCAGCTCCACAACTAAGGCAGTCATACCAAGTTGCTGCTACAAAAACGATAATAGGTATGCTGTCGCTATGAAAAAAGCAAAACACAGTTGTGAATTAGTTTCTGAAAATTAGTTAATGAAAAGAGGACAGAGAGCAACTTAGTGTGAGCCAAAACAACAAAAAAGATTGACCAAAGTAACTCATTAACACATTTGTAGCAAGTTTTTTTTTTTCTTTAGCTGTGCATCTTCCACATCATCTAAACATAGGCTCTTTTCTTATTCTATTGTTTTTTTTGTTTTGTTTTGTTGTTTTCATATTTATAGAGGGTAATCATGTGACTTCTGAATCAATCATTCATCACTCCATCTCTTTAATACTGCCAAATATAAATGTGATGTTTTTACCTGATAAATAATATGGGATGTGAAGGTCAGCGACATTCTGCGGAGTACATCTCCAATTAAAACCCACAGACAGGTATTAGAGCTAGCTTAAATGAAAGTTATCTTTGCAATTACCCTGTGCTTGCTTATCTCTGGTGATATTGGCACATGGCAGCACAGAATAATGATGAGACAGGATGACATTTGGCTATCCTTGTTCTGTCCTTTCCTCACTTCAATAAAAATGTAAACAATGTTTACAGTTTGTCCTTAAAGGCCCAAAACTCCTGACACAACACTATTATAATTTACATAGATGGATGGATGATAGAGGACAGCATGTCACGTTTGATTATTTAATTGAAAGGGGGGAAAAGGTGATAAATTCAGTTGTTAAAGGGCTCATATTTGGCCTTCAGGCATCACATATCAAATGACTTTTTTAATATTCTTACTGCAGCTGTTTTCTGCTCTTTTATTATTCAATAAGCTCACACCACATCTTCTTTTCTTTGCTTTCTTTATTTGAGCTCTATTTCAAGCAGAATGTAAAGCCCCATAGTGCCACACAAGGACACCACTCCAAAGGTTTAAGCAGCAATCTATCATGGGACTACAGAGCACCTGCTGGGACCCAGATGTGCTCTGGCACTTTTTTACTGGGTGGCTGCTGGAGCTCTCCCTCAGGGACTCAGCCTACAGCTGTGACAGAGGCTACAGTGTGTCTGCCTCATCTACACATCCGAGCTCCTTCCCTGCTAGTTTACATACAGATGTGAAACAAAACAAAACAACAAAAAGAGGAAGGGGGAGAAAAAAAAAAAAAAAAAGGAAAGGGAACCCAGTCTGGAGTGCTCATGCATATGCCTCGGCTTTATGAATGTAATATGCATGTAGGAGGATTGAAATCTGAAGCGCATTTGGGAGGAGGCGGCAAATAGAGAGGGCAAATCACCCACACTGTAAGACTGTGGAGCTGTGTCAGACGTTGAGGAGCAGCTGGCTGCTGATGGGTTATTCTCCATCCAGCTACAGCAGGCTGTTACAGTAGTGATGAAATGAATGAGCTGACTGATTGCTCACTGATATACCTTTTCTGCTACTCATACATACTACCTCTGATGACACAGCTGCTTTAGAGTGGGTGTATACAGTGATCACGTATTTTAGTTTTGTTGAAGATGATCTAAAGGCATGTATACATAAACTTTTATGCATGTTAAAGACTGGCTCGTCAAGGCTGCAGTAAAGAACTCTCTTCTGTGTAGGTTGTGGCGCCCCCTGTGGACAAAGTGATGCATCTCACCTTGTCTTTCTTCTTGACTGATCTTGTCTGGTCACTTTGTTTCTGCAGTCTCTAATTAAACAGTGAAAATTATTACTCATTGTTAATATCTGCTTAGGAAAACTACAGAGATATTTTTCCTTTTTTTTGTACACTGCCAATCATCATGTCTGACACGCAGCTGTTGCAGGCATAAATTCCAACATCAAAACAGTCTTGTGGCTGGTGGTCTAGTTTGCCTTTGTTGCTAATAAAGAAGGTATTTTAGACTGATTCATCATCATCACCTAAAAATTCCCAAGAGGAGCTTTCCGTTTTAAAAATAAAATGAAGTGAAATACAGAAATGATATTTCCACAAATAATTATTCTGTACAATATTTGTCAAATGATACCAATCTGTTGACACAATAAGTGAGTCGAATATCAGTTTGAGAGAAATTATAAGCTCAATACTCAGATATTTCTAAAATAGTATCTTTTATTAGAATGCAGCAATTTGTTTAAACAAAGAGCAAGACATGACCAACTCATAGCTAACCAATATAGATGTACATTCTTTTTATGAAACAGCTAATTACCTCAAAGGACATATGTTGCTGCAGATACCACCATGCTACAGGATGTTGTTTATTCTCTTTATTGCAGACAGCCTGGGTGTAAGTGAGTCACTGGAGGGGAGGTATTTGCAGAACCTTTGCCAGGTCATAAAATCTAGTGTTTGTCCCCAGAAAGCGGACGCACAGGAGCAGAAAGAGTTTCTCCAAGGAACAATGCCTCGCTGATTCAGTTTTTTTCCCAATGATGGTCACTGTGCTGCCTTCAGTGTCCCATTTAAGAGCTGCTATTTGCTTTATATGGAGTTTTCATGCATTTGGCTGTTTGTTCATGCTGGCTGATGCATCCTTTGTGGCCCTTCATCGCACCATGTTCTTTTTCTCTATACTGTGCTTTTTTAAGGTTTGAGGAAGTGGAAGTAGTTTGATGCTTTATCTGATCTTAAACAGGCATCTGCTCCTCTCCCTTCATTTGATGATTAAAAGAGGCCTCAAGGGATTTGTTAAAGGCAATTAAAGTGTTGCCTTTGGTGTATCCAAATCTTGAGACAGAATTCTGAAATGCAGACTTGACCAGATGGAAGGTTCAAGTCTCTTCAGTTAATTTGCACAGAAACACAACAGAGCAAAGCCTGCAGTGTTATTAACATGGACAGTGTCTCACACTGAAGCTCTGCAATCCATAACACACTCATTGTTGACCTATAACTGACAGTCCACCAGAAGAAAATAGCTGAAAATGACTAAACTGTGTCCAAACTATGAACTGCAAAATCAGATCCACTTGAATTTTCTCATCCTCCTATTATTGCAGATAAAATAAAAGTTTACAGTCAGTCAACTCCTGAAAATGTGCAGTCAGATACACAAACTGTCACATGAAGGTGAATGGCCTCGAAGCCTCTAAACAACCAACCCAGCACTGTCATTTATCGAGTATCTTGCCAGCAGCCACCCAGAGGCTCAGCCTGTGTAAAACAGACATTTGCCCAGAGGCCTTTTTCATGTTTCTTTTTTTTCTCTTATACTTTGCTTGTAATTTATGTTCCGGAATCTACCACCGCCTCACACCTGGTGTCTTACTGCAGAGTCTGAAGACATCTGCTTCTGCTAGAAACCAGGCCAGGATAAGCACCATGAAAGATGACCTCAAGTTCTCTGAAAATCTAAGTCTGGTTTAATTTCTCTTCATTTGTTCTGCAATTTGTAAAGCACTAAATGAATACCAAAGTACATAAATAAATGTATCCAAAAATAAATAGAGTAAAAGAACACAAAAAGTTGAAAACTGATGTGACTATATGACCAAGGCTGTTTGTCGCCTTTACTATTATTTCCTGTCCGATGTGTTCTGTATTGCTTGTAGCACAGGCTACTTCTCTGTAACTTAAAATAGAAACTGACATGAAATCAGTTGTTTCAAAACAAGTCATGATGCCAGAAACATATCCCACACTAAGTCTACTGCCCTTCACTTCCTCATATCCATTCAAATTCTAGCCTGTAGTTACAGAATCTGCAAATCTCAGATACCTGGAAGACCTGAAATGTTGTTAGTTGCTCCCAGAAGCTGCATGGCCATGGGGATGCACTAGATTAGTTCTGATATTTGGTCGAATTAACTCCAGATTTTATGTGAATTCCTGTGTTAATGAGTAGTTATAAAGTATCCGAGCAATTGATGAGATATTTTAATCTGATTTGTACTTTGCACTCTAGCTATCAAGGTTTTTAATTACAAGGCAGTTGTGTATTTCATGTATTCTGTTGATAAAAGAGGTGCCTCAAAAACTACTACTCCTCAAGAAAGGATACAATGTGTGTCATAGTTTTTTGAAACAAAATTGGAAATGCAGACTG
Source organism: Thalassoma bifasciatum (assembly GCA_008086565.1). NCBI lineage: Eukaryota > Metazoa > Chordata > Actinopteri > Labriformes > Labridae > Thalassoma > Thalassoma bifasciatum. Next base: position 12,931 of record RPOG01002246.1, on the reverse strand, counting down.
TGTGAAACTACAGAACTAAGAATGGAAGAGATGCCCTGCCACATTTTTAGGGGGAAGGGAGTGTTGGGTAAAGGGAGGAGTGGACGACCAAGAACATCTGAGGAAAGCATTGATCATGAAAGACAAGCCTTTAAGCATTCTCCTACAAAATTTGTTTTCCCATTAAATTAGATTAAAAAAATAACTTAAATATCTACTTCTCATATTTGTCAATTCATTTGCTTTTGTAAAGAATTTTTAGATTGTGAAGAGACTTCATGGACATCCTGTGTATTTCAATAACAAAACCTCAGATTTGCAAGTAAAGGACTGTTTTAAAAGAACAGTTGTTTATTTCCTCTAAATTAAAAATTCTTAAATGATATTTGTGCCAATTTCAAATAACAGACAGCATATTATCAGGTTTTCATGGTGCAACAACCTGCTGCTGGTAACAAACAAAAAGCTGTTATCAAGGTGGCTCATAATTCAGGGTAACACGCTAGTTAGGTTTTGCAATAAAAACTAAATATTTTTTTTATTCATTTATTGTTAATTATCATTTATGGTAAGACCTTTGACAGTTGCTCGATAAAAAGTGCACTAAACCCTGTTCCTTTAGTCTGTTCTTGATGCTCAACAAAGAGGGGCCAATTACCCTTGAGCATTATTCCATTTGTTTTAATTGGATTACCAAACCAAGGTCTGAGGATTATCTGTGTTTAATCAGAGCATCTAAAGTTCATTTCATTAAGTTGGAAATTATTTTTATTTTTCTTCTATTTCCCCTTTTTTTTACTTTGGTTTAGGGCAGTGGGGAAAAAGCTGTGCTTAACTTGAAGTGTCTGTCATTGTCTCAGTAACTGTTGTGTTTGGGGTTAAGAAACAAAAACTTGTGTCTTATCTGACTGTAAACCTCCTCTCATTTCATCGCTGATTAATTTCTGCTCTTGTGACACATTATCTGGTCGGATGGGTCCATGTGCTCGTATGAGCAATAATAACAGCTTAAAGGGTGCCTTTGGTTTCCTCAGCTGGTGTTAATTGTGTGTTGTCTTGAACTAGAGAAGGGCCAGACAGCTCAGTGGCAGTGTGTGTGTGTGTGTGTGTGTGTGTGTGTGTGTGTGTGTGTGTGTGTGTGTGTGTGCGTGTGTGTGTGTGTGTGTGTGCGTGTGTGATTGGTTGGGGGGGGCATATCTAACTGTTCTCTAACAACAGCTCAGATGTGGTGTGACTAACATCTAACATTCCTCTCACCGTTGCTTCACATCTCGTGGTTGTTCATATTTTAAGTCCATCATAACTACCTGCGTGTTGCTAAAATGCTTTGTCCACAAAGATTCCCACATTAATTCAGAATTTTCGACAACAGACAAGAAACTTATTCAAAAAAAACCTTTTGTTAATCTCAGCACTAAGCACACTCTAATGTCCCATATGCTCCATTTTGTCTTTACAGGCTCATTCCTCTTCAGGGTATGGCTGCTGAACAGATGAAGATTAGCTGCAAACATGCATTAGGCAGAAGGTAAGGATAAACTTCTGACTTTTACAGAACATGTTGAAAGTCTGTTTAATTTCTTTCATAATGACAGAAACATGTGTAGAATAAGTCCAAACAGAAGTGCTAGAGAATTAATTATAAGTTTAAGAGCATAGTGAGAACCCAAATCTCAACTATTTAAACTCAACACGTGGTGACAAAGAAATGTCTGTGAGTGGAAATTCAGCACTTTGTTCATGGGTCAATGATGTGACGTCCCTTTTTTGTGTCCGAGTGCAATATTTCCTTACATCATGAATTGAGTATTTCATCACATGTATTTCTTTATTCTATGAAACCTGTGTTATTTGAACACATCTTTAAACTATTAAAATATAACATGTTTTTTATGTTTTGGTACCTCAAACCCCCAAAATGTCAGGTGGTGCAACCGTCCTGACAAGTATCCATAGTAATTAAACTCTTAAAAATTGAATGTCAATTATTGTAAATGGAAATTAAAAATACAGTGGCATTATTTTATGCTTGAACCTTTTTAAATAAACATTCTTTGCAATTGAAAAGAATTTTAAAGCTGTTCAGAAATTAAAAAAACTTTTGTCCCGTAATTTTCACCTTGTCAAATGTCAGGGTGGTACAACCGTAACATTAGACTTTTATTTTAAAGTGAAGAGAATAAAACAGGAAACTGCATCAGCCAGAGGACCCCAAATGACATTTGTGACCAAGTGGAAAAGTTTGTAGATTTCTCTGAAATACTGATGAAAAAGGTTTTTTCAGTTCATTGGTAGACTGGAACAATTTCCATTTCAGGTGGTACAACCAATGTAATGATGTGAAATGTTATTTTAACATGAAATTATTTATCTTATTCACAAATAAAAGAAATGAAACACAAAATGAAAATGTATGAGTCTCTACAGAAACTTGAGAGATACTTGCCAATAATTTCACACAGAAAAAATAACAGGAACATATAAATATATTTTCATATATTTGGTTGCGCCACCTGACATTTTTGGGTGCTCAAATTAAAAATACTAAAAAATAATGAACCTAAAAACTTTGAAATGTTGGTCAACCACTGAAATCTGTTAGAAAACATAATTCTTCTCTCAGAAATATGTTTTTTATCCATTTTCAAAGAACTTTTTAAAAATAAGTTTTTAGACCCTCTTTTTGTCATTGACCCTCATATAATCATTCTCAAGAAAATTTTACTTTTTGGTTTGTTTGTCATCAGAGTGACTTTTTATTTTTCTTCCACATATTGATCATAATACACTAGAACTTTATTATTGATGTCATCAACTAAGACATCAGTACAGTGCTTAATTGTTATGAACTTGTTAACATACTCAATGGAATGAAAACTCTGGTACCCAAAAAGCAATCTATGAGATATAGAGTCTTTTAATCAATTTTTTTTTTTAACAAAACCTTTTTCAGCAAAGTCTTGCTTTCACTGTGTGTCTGCTTTATCTGGAGAAAAGAATCATTTTCAGGATATTAGAATTTGCATGCATCACATAAGACATGGTAAAAATAGGGAGTTCATTTCAGGCCCTCTGATGATCTGCATCTCGGAGATCTAGAATCCCAGACAATGTGTACATAAGTCATCAAAGATGGACGATGTTAATGATAATGGCACTGAGGGAACTTGCCAAGTCCAAAATTAACTTTCTGGCCCACCTGCCAAAAGCTGGTAAACTGGAATTAGACACGCCAAGAATACTGGCCAAAAAGATTCTGTGTTAATTAAATATTTGCATATTTGTTTTTCATAATGAAGCCTAATAAAAGATAATAAAATCACAGCATTCAAATGTTCCTTTCTCACATTGCAGCCAGACTGGCAGCTAATTCTTATTGATTTTTTTCTCCCTTATTGAACTGCTCTCAGCATTTTGTGTTTCAGACCTTATCCATTTACCACTCCTTCACTTACCTTAATGTAACTCTTGCCGCATTGGATGCTCCTTCCAATGTTCACACATGCTGATTGTGGCTACACACAGCCAAGATACCCAAACTCCTATAATTCCCTAATCCCTATATTTTTTTTATGGGAAAAATATATTTTTGAAGGTGAATATTAGTTTCTCAACATCCCTCTTTGCTTGTGTTCTGTGAGACTGTCTTTCCTCTTGCTAATTGGACTCGCGGTGAGGCAGTGACTGTCGAATCAGATGTGGAGGGGAGTTGTCAAAATCTTCAATATGATGGCTCAAAGTCAGCTAACCATACAGCTGAAGTGTGCTGTAATAAGGTCTCTTTGAAGACTATTACAGGAAACAAAAAAGTGTTCATTTTCTTTACTGTTTGGCTATTGTTATTTTTTTTAACACTGTCAGCAAAATGACAAGCAGTTTGCCACAAGGTAACTTGTTGTTTTGAGATATTATGTAAAGACAGTGTGTCATTGGACTTAAAAGAGTACTGTATCTATTGTGGAATAAAGTTTGTGAATGCTTTACAACAGAAAGAGTACAACAGACTTAAGTGACACTGACACCAGAGGTGTCTTGCTGTAGGCCATGAATCACATTTCATCAAATAAGGATGTCTTGTACAATGTGGGCAGGCATCTGTAAATGTTTTACTTTTATCACCGTCATGGTCATGACCTTATCTAGTTTAATCATAGAAGAAGAACAATTGCTTTGAAGAGTAAACAAGCTGCAGACTACATCTTGTTGTTTTTATGTATAAATAACACGAGAAAAATAGACTTTTAAAGAAAAGAAATAAATAATGTTCTAAAAACGCAGTACTTTCATCTCTCCTCGAGCTACAATTCAAGCTTAGCGTTTCCACCGTTATACCAGCAAGAATTCTTCAAATAGATTGAGACGCTTTAAGAAACTGCAGTTTTTGCTGCCATTTTAATGGCAAATTTACTTGCAGCTTTACCAATGATCACAGAGAGAAAAAGGGACATAAAAGTGAAAGCTGCTTTGTTTCACAGGCTGCTGCTCTTGTGGGTTTACCAAGACAACTGGTTACTGCTTTTTTGTCTGCTGGAATCTTCTGTGTGGGCCTCCATCATTAAAGCTGACATGTGATAGAAGACAAACAAAGGCATCTGTACCAGTTTGTGCCTTGTGAGTGCAGAATGTAAGATGAAAACTATATACAATGATGGCAGAGTCTGTATGTTGTCGGTTGTCTGTTTACTTTGTTAATGCTGTTTATCGAGAATCAAATTATTTGCACCATTATATCAGATTGTTCTGAAGTCTGAGCTAAAGTGTATTAATGTGAAACAAAGCCCATAGAACAGAGAGGAAATATTTTTTGTTGGTATACTGCAGGAGAGAAGCATTATCGCTGAACCTCTATGCCACATCTGTCCTTAAGAGTAACTTTTCACTCTCAAATTAAATTAAAATCTATCAGACAGTAGCAACAGAAACCAGGGGAATACGATCACTGGATCCAGTTATTCTTATAATGCTCAGGATAAAATGTCAATGGGCATTAGCTAATTTCATCAGTGATGCTTTTTATTAAATTCTTTTAAAAGCCATTCTGGTTTCCCTGCCAAAGATGTCATATTAATTTAAGGCTGGAGACCTTGAAAGAAGGATAACCCAATTGTACATTAATATGGTAAGTATGTGGTGTGTTTTGAAGGAATTAAAAGCACACACAGCAAAATATTGCCTCTTGTATAGATACATCCAAAGCCTTTAAAGCCTAACCGCATACTTTTTTTCTTCTTCTTCTTCTTTTTGGACTGCATTTATTGTGCAGACTTTCATTTTGAACAACATACATAAAAACACAGTTGTCACTTTATTTAGTTGTTCCCTCAGCAGAGACTGGCTTCTGATGCAGGCTAAGTTTAATTGTAGCACATGATGTATGTACCCATGTGTTCATCACAGTCCAGTCCATATTGTAACTGAGTAATTATAACCTGTTGTGTTCTGCTCTATTGTATTTTTCTGAATCTTTTTCTCCAGATATTTTATCAGAAAGTACACTTTAGATGTGTTGATAGTTTCTCCAAACCCTAAACATTAGCAAAACATGCAGAACCTTGAGAAACAGATGACGGTGTATCATATGTGCACAACCTCTTGTACTGCTATAGGTTCTAATGAAAATAGAGATAAGATGTAACAAGAGTTTTTTTTTTGTTCCCACTCACTGCCTTTGCTCTTTTCTGTTTGCTCTGGTGCCATGGCAACAAGTGTAGCACTGTGCTGCCTGCTTGCACTTATACAACAAACTGGTCAAGAAAGTTATGTAATGCAAAGAAGTAATTTGATTAGGTAGGTTTCGGATATTTATTTATTTATTTTCCCCTTTTTGATAAATCAACTTCTAACTGCAAACCAAACCTGTTTCAGCAGCTAATGATGGCATATTTTAAGCACAACCAGTGGAAAATACAATTATATGAAAGGCTTAAGAGTTTGTGATCCTTCAAATTTCTCACTTCAGTCAGATGCATGAAATTCACAAGAAGGTTCAACGAAATAATGTTGAAATTTTGCTTTACTGTATAAGATGAAATATCTGTGAAATGGATAGTCATGTAAATTTTAAAAATAGATAATAATAATAATAATAATAATAATAATAATAATAATAATAATAATAATAATAATAATAATAATAATAATAATTAAACCTGCTATTCTAGGCTACACAAACTTTGACATTATGGTTTCACTTTGATGTAGTGTAACTGCAAATGCTAAACCTAAACCCTAGAAATTAATTAAATCCAACCACGTTATTCTTTTAGGACGGGGTATTGTGCTCATTTTAAGGCTTTATGCTGCTCATTTGATACATCTGTGGAAGCTTTAAATGGTTTGCAGCTCTAAAATACTCAAGATGTCTTGGCTTGTGTCTTTGAAAACTTTCATCTCAGCTTCAGTCACACAGCTACACACGCAAATGCACGCACATGCACACACACACACACACACACACACACACACACACACACACACACACACACAAATTCTCTCCATTTACCAGCACCCTATGGGCTTTGGACACTATTGCTACTGGTTGTCCGTGGTTTTATTTGGTGTCTCAATTTGAATTGACAAAATATGTGGCCGGTAAGTTCTGTGGGTATTGCACTTACCAATGGGTGACAACAAGCTGAGAAAGTATCATCCCCCTCTCTCATCGCTCTTTTGACACTTTGGACAGGCTGTTAAGAGAAGTCTCTTGTCTCAACCCCAGTTTACCCCACCACAAATATATCGCACGATTTGAGACTTTGCATTCATATAGTGCTTATGTCACTTTTGTCAGTCAACATATTTACTTAGTATAGGACAGTGCTTCCCTTTTAACTCAATTTATTATAAATAAATAAATAAACCAAATGGATACAAAAGCTTTTAAGATGTGATTCCTATGTTGTTTTGACGAGAAAACTTCTACCTTAAATTTGAAGGTGAGGGTTAGTGTAATGATAAGCTCTGTGGTCCTGCTGTGAAACACCAGCCATGTCACTGTCATGTCAGCACACTGCAGGTCACACTGTGTAGATGATAGGGGTTTAAAGGCCATGAACACATCAGTGACTAAACTTGTGATCTGAACACTGACATGAAGTCAGGCTTTACAAGGGCTGTGACTTAAAAGAACACAATGGAGACAAATCTGAGTCATTTTGCGTCTAGTAGATTTTTAGGGAAACATATTGTTGTGAACCACCAAACTCAGACCAGAGTCTAATTAATGCAAAGTGATATTGGCATACAATTGCTATTTAGTCCCACAGAGCACCAACAGGGAGGAGGGAGCATCATCACTTAAAATGGTTGATGACTTCATTGCCAGGAGGCAGAAACAATTGCTTGACACCAAGATTGTGACTTTTAATTTAAAAGAAGTGCCAGTAAACAGAGAAGGCTGCGTGATACACCAGTGAAATTATGGACCTCCACAAAGCTTGAGGGTATGAAAACGATGTCAAAAAGAGCAGGAAAGAAAAAAAAACTTAACTATTCATTTCCTTGGGTTGAGAAATTAAACAAGAGGGCAATAAGGAAGCCGCTTTCAACAGAGTCCCTGAAGATTTTTTGAAATGCCCCAAGCAATGCGCAAGAGTGACTTGTGATATGGAGGCTTCTTAATATTTTGTGGCTGCTTTTCACTGTCTGCAGTAATAAAAAGAGGCTCATTACATCATTTTTGATTAAAGCTGATAATTTGTTATTTCTTGATAATTGGTGCATATAGGCCTCAAATGGCTAAAATCACCATAAACTGAAACACTTTTGAAGCAATGTGTGAATGGCTTTATAGGAACACTCTGCTCTTCATACTAAATGGTTTATGTAAAGAATTATTTTGTTTTGCCAAGTCTGAAGTATGTAAAACTGGCAGAGAAAGAGCAGACAAGAGCTGAGAAATACACTGTATCTGATGTGAATTCCAGGAAAAGACAGAAGAGTGTGTGAGAGAAAATTGAAGCCAATAAATGAACATAAGCAGTGACAGAAGGCTGAAGCACCATTAATGATTTTGGAGAATTTAGAGGATCATGTTTCTATCAACTTCTTTCTCAAATCAAAGCTTGTTGGCATGCTGCAAATTCAGATGTCTCAACACTCTCCAAACAGACTTTTCCCTTCTAACTTTGAAATCATTGAACCCATAGCATTGTTCACTTTTAAAGGCTTTTAAAGCTGTGAAGTGATGACAAGTGGGGTGGAGGTCAACACCAACTTTTGCAAGACTCAATTAAAAGCTGTCAAAGCAGATGTTCTCATGGATTAACTGATTACATTTAGTTCCACTATGTCGACCAAGATTGAGGTATCACCTCCACAGTTAAGGGTAATTAAAGCTATGTGGGTGTTTTCTCACGCTCATACTGCAGATGGAAAATAAAACATTTAAAGTGTTGAGAAAAGCTGCCCAAACATCTGGCTGACAGATTATGAAGCACTGGGGAAGAAGTTGTGGTGGAGCTATGTCTTGCAAAGTTTACTAGATTTAAAAAAAATGTCACACACTCGTTGACATAGAGGTCAAAGTGACACTGACGAGTTGGAAGAAAGCAACAAAATTTACATTGCAGGGTCTTGTTTGGATTCTGAGATCAACTTGTAATGCATCGCCAATGATACATAGTTATTATATTGGTGAATATATGTGAAAATACTTCCAAACACTCAAAAACAAAAAGAGAAATTGTCCTTGTTCTGCTGTTTTCAAACCTGTTACTTTCAGAACTGAATGAAACATTCTGAGGCAAATAGAAAAACATCATATTAACTTGCTTTAGTGATACCATCGCAAACTTTGATTTAAAAAAAATTTACCATTTGATAAATTTTACTAGAGTGAGCCTCAGCTTCAACATTTCAATGTTTCAATGTCTGCTGCAAAGAAATGCAACTTCTCCAGTTTCCATCTGCAGTTCCTCACCTTCCTCACACTTGAATCACATCATCACATACATAAAAACAAGCAACAATTATGCTTCCTGGAGTAATATAAATTTGTGGTGGCATTGTTTGGCCAGAACATTCTTATGTTTGCGTGATCAAATTTAAAACGTTTTCTGTGCGGCTGTGATGGTTCCTACCTACACACACCTGGATGTTGTCTAGAAGTCGTCTCCAGCATGCTTAATGACCTCATTTGACTGAGGGGAGGTGAAGGTGCTCTTAGCCTGCCACATTTTCCTAATTGTTTTTTAATTACACCTCAGACTGTATCATCCGCAGTAATTTGAGACAGCCGGTCAGTTTCCTGATAGCGATTAAAAATTAATGGAAAATAAGGTGTAGTTCATTCAAGACTTCCAAGCTTAATCCATTTTAAGATGATTAATTAAAGAAATAGGCTTTTGAAGGCCAAACTTTTACTCATTTGGTGTTGATTAAATGTGTATATCTGTTAGGCTGTAAGACAAATTTTCTGCCTTGTTTCTCATTTGTTTATCTCGAACAAAATACTGACATATTGCTAATAACCACAGCACTCCTTTGCAATGTTGAAATCTCTGACTTGTTCTGTAGGTATGTCTGTGGGGCTTGTATGTCTGGAATAAAAAGTGTTTTTTTTTTTTTTTTTTAGCTGCTGCAGAGGAAAGATTCTGAGGCTGAAGATTTCAAAGCAAACTGATAACGACACCAAGTTCCCCGCTCATGCACTAGCCAGGCTTGCTGGCAACATCCAGCTGTTTCTCCAGCAGACTTCTGAAGATGATGACCTTGAAGTAGGAAGTAAGGCACCCTTCTACTCCATCTCCCTCTGAAGATTTCAGAGACTTTCCCCCACTGTCCCCACAAAAAGACTTCCCACTTAATATCTCAGCATCTGCAGAATGCACTCTACTCCCCATGCCGTCACACAGATCTCTGCCCAAACTTGGCTCCATGCTTTTTAGAGCATGTGACTTCATAGAGACTTCAGAGGTTATTGCTGCTTCAGGTTTCTTTCATGGATAGGTTCTGGCATCATGTCAAATAAGTCTAGCAGGACCTTGTAAGAAAAGCCCCAGGTTCTAATTGTTGCCACTCCAACAGGCTGTGTGGCGTCCATTATTGGATGAAAATGTGGTCATTTTTGCAGCACTTACCAAAGAAAGCTGGTCAGGCAATTGGTGCTCTGTTTCCCCCTCAGCATTGTGAGAAATAGATGATCAAATATCTCACAAAAATCTACCTTCTGCTTCTACAGCCTGTGGTGTTGGGACCATGTTGGGTGTATCAAGATAAATGAACCCTGTTTCTGGGTAAATGTTATGTCTTCCCACTATGTTTTAGGTGTAAGCTCATGTTTTCATACCTCTTCTTTGAAAGTCGTAAATGGTGGAAAGGGTCAGTCGACTATCATTTTTTTAACCTAACTGGAATTCGGTATGGGTTCCACTTTGTTGTCTAAATTTCTTTCATTTCCACGAAACACTGTTACCGACTACAGCCGTAAAACGGAGAAGGTTCGATTTAATGTTAACTTTCATTAAACTCTATCTGTAATCTGAAGTGTTGTGAAATTGTTGCTGATCTATTTGTCCCCACTGTTTTTTTTCACTTTATAATACAGCTGTCAGCAGTAATCCTTCAATCCCAATGTGAATGAAGTCTGAGTTTTGCCTTCCCGCTTTTTTTTCTGATTACATGGTCCCTTAAGACACACTATATTCATGTCATTTTAGCATCTCCCTCATCCCAGCTGCTACATGATAGAAAATAATGACACCACTGCCCCTCGAATGACACTCCCAGACGGCTCAGTATAAAGGTAATATGCCCCTTGTGTCTTGTAGATTTAAAATATTATAGATTGAAGGTTTTGAGTTAACCTCTGAAAGCTAATTCAGGCACAGGTAATCAAACTGAAGTCAGGGGATGAAGAATAATAGAAAAAATAGCAGAGTATCTCTCTAGAGTGTGCTAATCCCCACAGACCTGGGATATCAAACTGAGGGAGTAAACTTAGCCAAAAGTGGCAACCGTCAGGTCAGTCAACCATTGTGGAAGATCCATCTCCAGGTTTACACAATGTGACTAGTTTGCTTCTCAATGAAGTATAGTTTTACAGATACTGCAAAAGTATATGACTTAGGCAGCAATCAAACTGGAATACCTGTTAAGTGCTATTGCTCTTGCTCTAACTAGATGATCATTGGATGTCACGAGTAATTGAAATGATCCTNCTGTGGTGTTGGGACCATGTTGGGTGTATCAAGATAAATGAACCCTGTTTCTGGGTAAATGTTATGTCTTCCCACTATGTTTTAGGTGTAAGCTGTACAAAAGTATGGAGAAGAAACTTTCAGCATTTACCACCTTTCCCAGTCAGCTGATAGTAAAAAAATTGGATTGACCTTAAGCCATACCCAAGGTGAAACAACAGATTTAAAGAAAGTAAAGGTGCTTTGTGACAATGGCTGATGTCGGCATTTTGCCTCTTCCAAGCTAAATTACAATTGAAAGTAATTTGAGATAGAATAGGTAACATGAACAGCTTGATAAAAGTTATCTTGATAGCTGAAGTGTTGTGAAATTGTTGCTGATCTATTTGTCCCCACTGTTTTTTTTCACTTTATAATACAGCTGTCAGCAGTAATCCTTCAATCCCAATGTGAATGAAGTCTGAGTTTTGCCTTCCCGCTTTTTTTTCTGATTACATGGTCCCTTAAGACACACTATATTCATGTCATTTTAGCATCTCCCTCATCCCTGCTGCTACATGATAGAAAATAATGACACCACTGCCCCTCGAATGACACTCCCAGACGGCTCAGTATAAAGGTAATATGCCCCTTGTGTCTTGTAGATTTAAAATATTATAGATTGAAGGTTTTGAGTTAACCTCTGAAAGCTAATTCAGGCACAGGTAATCAAACTGAAGTCAGGGGATGAAGAATAATAGAAATTAAAATTAAAGCCGCAAGCGGCGATACACGGGCCCTCGCTCACGTGCGCTCCTCCGAGCTTGCGCTCGGAGAACCGCACGAGAGCGACTCCCCGCTCCTCGCCGCTTGCGGCTTTAATTTTAAAAAGCGTCGACCTGTGTGCATGTCTGAACATGCTGCAATCGTTCTCAGTCAGCCACATGGGAGCGAGGGCCGTTCTTTGCTGCATGTGGCTCTACTTTTAAATACATTTACTTCTGTGTCGAATTTTAACATTTTCTTGCTTTTATAGTGAAGATTTTTGTGGCTGTGGAATGACCTTGATCCATGTGAAATAAAGAAAAATGGCTCCTTAAAGGTTGCAGACCCCTGCTCATGTGTTTCAGGGTTCAGCTGAAATAGAATAATGACAACATGCAGAGAGCTGCATGGCCACAGCACATTCCTCTGTCTGCTCTCATGTTTCTTAAAGAAGCCTCCCTGTGCACTGAAAATATGTCACACAGCAAAAAACCAGTAAACCGAGGTAGACCACCGGTTTGAGTGTGTCTGATGGGTTTCTAAGTCAAACCGGTCATCTACCTCGATTTTGGGTAAAAACAACCTCGTTTTACTAGCAAAAGTGTCCCACGTCTCAAACTAACCGGACCTTTAATCTTTTTTCTTTAGATTAAAAATCCATAAGACGAAGAGTTTAATCCTCTCAGTATGCGGGTGTGTCCAGGGATGGATTTTGACAGTTTGAATGAAATCTGAAGAAGATCAGGCTAAAAATCAGGGGCTTATTGAGAGTCTGTGGTTCATGAAACCACTTCAGACTTTGACACTTCACAAGAGAAACATCATTCAAAACAGAAACTTTACCTCATTAACTGAGCTTGTTGAAGATGTCTTAGAAATTTCAAATATAATATCAACATCAAATGGCTGCATGCTCACAGCACAGCCTCCTGCTGCTCTAAAAATGAGTGTGTCAGTGTCACAATGTCAGAACTGAAAGAAATCACACAGCAAAAATGGTCATTTGACTCCATCTAGTGGCCAAACTCACACAGAACACCTAAAAGTAAACTCTGGCCACTAGATGGAGC